>ML108241.1:35164-52893 GCA_003697995.1 Taxidea taxus jeffersonii | reverse complement strand
AATAATAATAATAATAAAGATATTTCAGCATGAAAAATAATTTGAATGTGCAGCAGTAAGGAATTGCTCAATTAAACAAACTATCCATTAAGACCTGGGACATCCAATTATTTAACATTATGTAATTATGTATTTATTGATAAAGCGGTTATTCATAATCTCTAAGAACTGGAAACAACCCACATAGATACCCTTCAGCCGGTGAATGGATAAGCAAACCAGGATAGCTCCACAGGATGGATTATACTGAGCGGTAACGCAGAACAAACGCTTAGTGGTTGGTTCTCAGTGAGTTATGCTCACTGAGAGAAGCCAGACTCAGAAGGCTGTATATTGTATATGACATCTGGGAAAGTCAAAGCTGTAGTGAGGGACAAAAGATCAGTGGTTGCCAGGAGTTGGGGGTGTGGGAGAGCTTGTCTGGAAAGGAATAGCGTGCAGGAGTTCTGGGGGATGATGCCATTGTTCTGTGTCCCAGTGTGTGTGGTGGTTCTCTCAGCCCGTGCGTGGGTCAGACCGCCGAACTGTGAGCTCGAAAAGGTGAATTTTAGTAAATGTAAATTTTAAAATTACATTATACCTGAAATATGAAAGAAGGGCAGGCTGGGGGGGAGGGGGAGAAATATACTCATAGAGGAATAAAAGCCGAAGAGGCTCCAATTTTTTTTTTTGAAGATTTTATTTATGTATTTGACAGACAGTAAGAGATGGAACATAAGCAGGGGGAGTGGGAGAGGGAGAAGCAGACTCTCCACTGAGCAGGGAGCCCTACACGGGGCTCAATCCCAGGACCCTAGAATCATGACCTGAGCCAAAGGCAGATGCTTAGTGACTGAGCTCTGAGACTCCAATTTTTTTAATTAACATATAATGTATTATTTGCCCCAGGGGTACAGGTCTGTGAATCACCAGGTTTACACACTTCACAGCACTCACCGTAGCACATACCCTCCCCAATGTCCATAACCCAACCACCCTCTCCCTTCCTCCCTCCTCCCAGCAACCCTCAGTTTGTTTCATGACATTAAGAGTCTCTTATGGTTTGTCTCCCTCCTGATCCCATCTTGTTTCATTTTTTTCCTTCCCTACCCCCCAAACTCCCCCCCACTTTGCCTCTCAAATTCCTCATATCAGGGAGATCACATGATAATTGTCTTTCTCTGATTGACTTATTTTGCTCAGCATAATACCCTCTAGTTCCATCCACGTTATTGCAAATGGCAAGATTGAGACTCCAATTTTTTTTTAAAGTTCTAGAACATGGAAATCTGTTAAAATGTATCAAGTGAAAAAAGCAGAGTACTCTTCTCTGTTGCTTTTTACAGAGTTCTGTGGAACAAGTGTCCCATGAGATTCTCTGGTAAGAATAAAAAAAAAAATCCCAGAAGCAGTTTGTGCCAGGCTTCCTGCTCCTCCTCACCCGAATACACAAGAGTCTACCGAGGTTCTTAAACATTTAAACTCAAAGAAACCAATTTAACATGGCTCACCCACCCAAGGCTCTATCCCATTTTATACAGTTAAGGAAATTCTTTTTCTTTATTTATTTTCCAAAGAGAGTGGGAAAGCACAAGCAGGGAGAGCGGCAGGCAGAGAGAGAAGCAGACTCCCCTCTGAGAAAGGAGCCCGATGTGGGACTCGATCCCAGTACCCTGGGATCATGAACCTGGGTGGAAGGCAGACTCTTTTTTTAGTATATGTGCTGCCGAAGCGAGCACTGGAAGGCAGACTCTTAACCGACTGAGCCACCTAGGTGCCCCTATGGTGGAGGAAATTCTAAGTGCTTACTTTAAGATCCATTCTAGGTCTCTCTCTGGCCAACTCTCAATTATTTCTGTGGAAATTTCTGATCTCAAATTGAGTATGATTTTTTTGTGCTACTTTGTACATTTCTGGACTGCCTCCATCCTGACATCTATTGATGGGCGCTTGGTAACTGCTAATTAAGTAGTAAAATTTTATTAAAAACAAAAACACAACCTAAGACTATATTGGAGTGCAAAAATATAGAATCAACTCTAGATATTAAACAGGGGAATGTGGTGCTCACAGAACATGGGAAGGGCTCGATGGGCAGAGAGAGCCTGTTGCTGCTGCTGCTGCCCCCAGAAGCCAAAGGGCTGCTGGTGACGATGCCACTGTCCCCCTCATGAGCCCCACCTCTCACACTCATTCACCAACTGCATGAACAGATGGTAGGCTGAGTCCCGCCTCTGTAACTATGCCCAGAGATGCTTCTAGAAACTAGGAGCCGGTGACTAGACCGGAATCCTTAGACCAGCTGCTTTAATTCATGTTGCCGGGACTTCGCCAGGTCACAGAAGCAGCAGGGGAAGGTGGCTTCCCTGTGAGTGCACCTGGCTGGGTGACCTGATTTCCAGAGGAGCTGTGGGAACGGCACCTTTAACTTCTCCATGTCCGCAGTTCGGCAGGAGGTGGGAATAACCCAGGAGACCAGCTGACCATTTCCATCGGGCTTTGCGATCCTTGTTCCCACTGTCATCTAGTTTCTTCTAAGCAGACTCTGAAAAACTCTGCTCATGGTAATTTCCAAGAAGTGGGCCTTCTAGGGAAACCTATGTTTTGCCAACAGAAAAGGCAGGAATGTGAATTTCCCGACCTTTCTTTCTTTTAACTCTTCGACAGATGTTTCTATTTCGTAGACTTAAGGACACCTGAGAGATTTTCATCCAAAGTGTCTTAGGTCACTGTGCATTTGGATGTGTAAAGATCACTTTATTAGCCGTAAGAGCAAGCTAAGATACAGGCATGTGGCTGGCTGTGTTCATCCTTTCGACAGGCTCTTGAGGCTAAGAATCTTACTTTCCTCACCGTCGTATTCCTGGCAATTCCAACCAGTGCCTGATAGCAGGCAGTAAGTGCACAGTAAATATCGAGGGGTAGGGATAGCATCTATAATCAGTTCCTAGGGACGCCTGGGTGGCTCAGTTGGTTGAGCGGCTGCCTTCGGCTCGGGTCATGATCCCAGCGTCCTGGGATCGAGTCCCACATCGGGCTCCTTGCTCGTCGGGGAGTCTGCTTCTCCCTCTGCCTCTCTGCCTGTGCTCTCTCTCTCTCTCTCTCTAAATAATAAATATAATCAGTTCCTAAATCAATTTTTTTCTCTTTTATTTCTTTGTACTTTATTGAGTTAGATTTGACGAGATTCATGTTAGTCTAAATACTGCCTTCACCATAGGAGAAGTCTAGCTCACATCATCTCATATTTGTTCAACATTATCTCCTTCTGCCTGAAAGTATAAACTCGTGAACAAGGTAATAGGTGTGTCACTGCCACAGTGAATACTGTGTAAGCACGGCTGCTCCATTTCGAGCTTCTCGAACTCCCCGAGTCGAATGTGGCTGGTGTCTCGCTGTGCGAGAAGGGACCGTGGAGCAGGCATCAGCAGCATGAAGCTTTGAGGCTCCTTGAGGACCCAGTTCTTAGGAGAGAAGGAAGGGGTTCTGAAGACAGGCCACTCAGTACCCCCCACTTGTTTCATTGAACAAGTAGGATGATGATGCAGCCAAGGATGAGGAAGAAGGTTCTGTAGTTCCTAGTGGACTTGAGAATTTCATGGAGAATCTGGGGCCTGGATATAGCTGTGTAAGTGGCACCTAGAAGAGAGGGAGAGGTAAGTAAGCACCCCCAAGTAACCACCACCCAGGTCGCAGTACACAGAGCATCACCAGTATCTCAGAAGTGCCCTCCCATGCCCTCCACACTGCACCCCCCACAGGGACCCCCTCCCCAGGTCTCTGACCCCACCCCCTGGTGGAACTCCCCGTAAATGGAATTACACGCTAGACATTCTTCTGCCTTGGGCTTCTTTCACTTACTAATTGGTTTGTGATATTCACCCCTGTTGTGTGTAGCTTTAGTTCACTACTATTCCTTGCTGGATAGTATTAGAACACAACGACTGTATCACACTTTATCCCTTCTCTTATCGATGGGTATTTTGGATTGTTTCTGGCTTGAGGCTGTTGTAAATAATGCTACTCCGAGCTTCCTTTGATGTGGCTTTTAGAACAAGTATGTACATCTGACTAGGAGTATAAATGTAGAAGTAAAATTGCTCAGTCATCAGGTAGGCTCAGCTTTAGGATATACCATTGCATCTTCTGAAGAATTAACACCAATTTCCACTCCTATTGGTGGTCTATGAGATGTCCAGTTTCCCACATCTCTGCCCACCCTCCTGATGTCAGCCATTTACATTGTAGTCATGCCCTTGGGTGTGTGGGTAGTTCATTGTGCTTTTATTTTGATTTCTCTGATGAATAATAATTCAGCCCCTTTTCATATGATTATTGGCCATTTATATAGCCTTCTTTGTTGGGTGCCTTTTTGTCTTTGACTTTTTTTTTTTTTTTTTTTTGCTGGGTGGCTTGTCTCTGTTGGTGAGTCACTGGTCAGATTTATGTACCATATTGCAAATTTCATTTTTTAAAAGATTTTATTTATTTATTTGAGAGACAGAGATCACAAGTAGGCAGAGAGGCAGGCAGAGAGAGGAGGAAGCAGGCTCCCTGCTGAGCAGAGAGCCTGATGCAGGGCTCGATCCCAGGACCCCAGGATCATGACCTGAGCTGAAGGCAGAGGTTTTAAACCACTGAGCCACCCAGGCGCCCCAGTATTGCAAATTTCTTTCCCATCCTATGGCTTGCCTTTTGGCTCTATTGGTGGTATATTTAGGTAAAGAGACATTTTTAATTTTAACATAGCCCGATGATCAAACTTCACTTAAATTTACAATATTTTTGTGTCCTGTTTAAGATACTTTTGCCTACCACACTGTCTTGAAGATATTCTCTTGTGTTTGAGAAGATTTATTATTTTGCTTTTCTTATTTAGATGGGCAGTCTACTTGGAATCGATTTTTGATTCATCTGTGTTCTATGGAAATACCCAATATGCGTAGCACCATTGATAAGGATTGTCCTTTTTTCCATTTACTGAAGCATTAGTTTTGTCATAAATCAAATGACTGTGGACACTCTCTATGTATATACTCTCTACTCTCTTGTGTTTGTCTTTATGCCAATGCCATCTCTCTCTTTACCGTACCTTTGTCATAAGTCTTAATGTCAGGTGGTAAAAGTCCGCCAACTTCGGTCAAGTGTTGTAACTCTCCTGGTTTTGATCCTCTCTGGGCTTATTAGAAAGTCTTCACGGTTCTTTTAGTGGTTACCCAAGAGATGACAACACACGCCCTTGATTTATGAGAGTCAAATGCAAATTAGTACCTCGCCACTCAATGGGAGGAGTGTGTCACTAAATGAAATTCAATTCTACATAGACTTAACGCCCACAAGAACTTACTTTCATTGTTTCATAGTGAACGTGTATTTAGGTTCGTCCATGTATTTATGCTTTCTGTTCTTCATTCCTTCCTACAGTTCTGTTTGTCCATGTGGCATCTCACTCTTTCTGCCTCCATTAGTCTATTTAGTGTTTGTTCCAGCATGGTTATGCTGGTAATGAATTCTCTCGGTTTTGTTTCTTTTGGAAATGGCTTTGTTTCACTTTCGGGGTTTTTTTGGAGGATATTTTTGCAAGGTATAGAATTCTTTGTGTCCTTTCCTTCAGTGTCCCTGAACTGGATTCTTACCATTTCCACGTGCCCACAGTATGTACTAAGTTGGTATAACTGGCTTGGTCAGATAACAGTGAGTTTTCAGATCTCATATCTGCCAAGCAAGGAGGACTATTTTTAGAGCTATAGATAACCCATCAGTATAGGCTTTTTGGAGGGCATTTTGCAGAATATATGGATGTCTAAAGTGCACATTATTTGTCTTCTGTGCTTCTAGCCCAATTCTAGGAGTTTTCTCTAAAGCATATAATCGCACAAGTGTAAAAGTGAAAACAATAGCAAACATTTATAAGGTACTTATGACCTACTGGGCACCATTCTAAGTGTTTTGCATGCATTGACTTCCTCATAGGACAGTTGACTACCTCATAGCAGCCCTACTAGGGAGGTGCTATTGTTATCCCAGGCTTACAGAGGAAGCAGAGAGAGGTCAAGTAACCTGACCAAGGTCTGTAGTTGGTAAGAGATTGGACAGAGATTGAAAAGCAGTCTTCTGAATTCTTCATGAATTCATGCTTTTAATTACCATTCTGTACTACCCCTCCAGGATGTTATTAATGCATTTAAAAGCAAACAATGAGAATATGCTAAATGTCCATCGATCAGATCTAGTTAAGTAAAGTATAGTGTTTCCACAGAGTGGAGTATTCTATAGCCATTGGAGTAATGCTTTAATGAGTCATGCTTTCATGATTACATTCCTATAATCATGGAAAGATGTGGATGACATATTGCCAATGAAAGAAAGCTTTGGAACCCCATGGAACAGCTTATAGAGTATGGCTCCATTAGTTGTGAAATCATATGTGTCAGGGGGTGGTTATGGACAGAGGCCTCTGCAATTCACTTGTAATAGCCTGACTTGTTTTTGACAAAAACAGTAAAGCCATTTTTTTTAATGTACAGCGACTGCAGTTTACTCTCCCTCTATCCTCCTATATCTCTTGGTGTGTAATAGCCAGTTGAAAATAAAAGCACACGATTGTTCTTGAATGGATGCATTAATAAATATTTGAGCTCTATTATTATTTATATGAGGATTTCCTAGAAGGGAGATTTTAGACTTTACTGTCATGAACAATAATTCTTCTTTGACAGAGTACTTGCATTTTTTAGTATTCCCCTGCACTGTCCTCTTTTTTTTTTTAAGAAACAACACTTAATATGGATTTTGACAATGAAACAGATTCGTGAGTTTCAAAGAGCTTATTCTCAAACAATAAATGGTTAGAGAATCAAAGTGGCAAACCATTGATTAGCAAAATTCCTCTTAGTTGCTGTAATCCTACCTCCCAAACCTGATTGACAAAGGGAAGCCACTTCTCAACAGAGTTACTATAAACCCAACCCTTCTCCGTGTTTCTGTTTCGAAATGAGAAGCTCACCTCGAAGAGTTGAGTTGGGCTGGTCGACATTGCCTGCAGAGAGCAACAGCGGTGTTTCTCTAGCTAAAAAGGGCAAAGGGGGTGTTTATCCAATACAGCCATAAAACTGCCTGAGAATTGGTCTTGTGACCCAAGTCTGTTCTGCTGTTGATCTGACAGACCCAACTGGGCCACAGCAGACTGATAAAGAGGAGTCAAGGAGCTGCCTTGCATCCTGTCCACTGAAAATCAGCATAAGCTCCAGAATTTAATTTTGACCTCAAAACACCACTGGAGTCCGTGTTTAATGTATGTCTGTGGGAATGTTCCTTAAAACAGGCTCATAGGGGAAAGGAAGTTAAACACTTTATGTATCATATTTTTTAATGTACTCAAGTATTCCTGTAAGTGCAGCAATTGATTTGATTCTTTAAATAAGAAAAAAAAGACGGAAACCTCCATAAAATTATTTCATGTGCATAGATTATTTTCCATACCATACCCTGAGCTCTCCCCGCACTTGTGAAAACAAAGGGTCACCCATGTACCACAGTCTTCTGCCTCATCGTATCCTGGCTCTGACTTCTAATAAAGTGACATGGCTTTGCCTCCTTCTCACTTAGCACATACTTAGTGACGAGGAAGTGGAAATCCTGTAGTTGGGATCGTCCAGCCTCATCAAGGACACCCTAGGGCCGTATTTGACATCACTAGGATAGTCTGCAAAGCAAGACTCCTATTTTTCCAGTCTCCTAATCTCTAGTTCCTACTGTGATGCAAGGGCCACAGGCTATGCCTAGAACTTCTGTGTTTGCACAAGGAGTCAGGACTCAAGGGTTCAAGCCAGTGTTTCCTAAGGTCAGTGACAAAGGGCTGGGACATATTTTCTTTTCCTCTAATTATGAGCACCCCTGTTACTAAGTCAGCAAATAATTCTCAGATCTCTCTCTTGTACATCTTTATGCACAAGAGTTTCTACATCAGAGGATCACCTTAGGACTTTCAAAAGCTGTACTCTCACTTTCAAGTATGGTACTCCTATAATCCAGCAGTTTTAGTCTTTTGTATGTGTTTCAAAGAAGCCCTCCGGCAGCCCTGACCTGCTATATTCACTGTGAAAAGCCCATGTTGGCCTCAGGGGTTGAGCAAGGTGAGAGGGTCCTGGCCAGCAGCCTCAGCATCCGGTGGGAGCTGGTTAGAAATGCAGACTCTCAGGCCCCACCCCATGCACTGAATCAGAACATGCCTTTTAGGAAGCCTCGCAGCAGATTCTAATGCAAGATACAATTTGAAAAGCACTGAAACGGCCTCTATACAATATCCCAGCAAATATGGGGACAATGCCAATTAAATTTCAACCTGCATGGGCCTGTTCAATTATATTCCATCGAACATGACTTTCTTCTGTTCTCTTATTGCTCAGAGGCCCCTCTGCCCACCCAGATTGGAGAAAAATCGCTTAAATGTTTGACGTGCCTTTTGTGTCTTCTAGCAGATTGCCCTTCCCTATGCTTGTCATTCTAACAGGCTGCTTAGCAGTTGTCAAAAATGATGTTATAACCTGTCCCGAAGCTTGCTTGATCTCCTATCAAATCCCAGTGACCTGCCAAGCCTTGTGATTCATTATAGCCAGAGCTGTGCATATTAATGCAAATTATGGGTGGGGGAGTTTTGTGTGCTCCATGAAGATCTGCTGTTTGGGCTTGTTAGAGTCTGTGAAGCCAAGCCAAGCAAGCGACTGTTTCCTAAATCATATGGCATGCGGACTGAAGTTTAGAGATATGTGCCTAAGTATCTATTTAGCTAATATTGGTATTATAAGAAGCATGCAATAGTATCTTGTTTCATCATCACATTAAGAAACATGGCACCTGGGGTGCCTGGGTGGCTCAGTGGGTTAAGCCTCTGCCTTCGGCTCAGGTCATGATCCTGGGGTCCTGGGATCGAGCCCCGCGTCGGGCTCTCTGCTCGGCAGGGAGCCTGCTTCCCTTCCTCTCTCTCTGCCTGCCTCTCTGCCTGCTTGTGATCTCTCTCTGTCAAATAAATAAAATCTTAAAAAAAAAAAAAAAAGAAAGAAACACGGCACCTGCCTTTTTTACTTGTTCAGCAAAGCAGTGCCATTTTAAGAGATAGATGAAGTAAAATGAGGTAAGAGTGGTGGTCAGTATAGGGAACGTACATATTCAATCACCCAAGATAATTAGCCAAATGAATAAACATGCAAATAATTATTTACTTGCCTGGATATCATTTTAAATGGTAAAATCCTAACTCTTGCCCAAACAAAAAAAGTGTCAAAGATTTTATTCAACCGATTAGTTAATGAAGGAAACTACAAGATACATGGCACAAAATATCTATAGATAATTTAATAAAGAAATATTACTTTGAGACTGCTGGGTTATATACCAAATTGGTTGCTGTCCTATAGGGCAACAGACTGTCACCTTTGAGGTTATCCTTCCCACTGGACAGAAATGATTTACATCTCTGCCAAACAAAAATCTAGCAACTAGCTGGTCACATCATGGAGTCTGAGACCTCTATCTAATCAGTAGTAAACAGTGAACAGAGTACTATTCCTTCTATAATCCTTGGGTGGCCTTTTCCGGCATATGACATTGAAAAGGAGTTTTTTTTTTTTTTTTATCTCATGCCCAAGTTTTATGTCATTTCTCTTAACACACTTACAGAAAACCATTTTCTATTAAAAAAAAAAAAAGGTTAACATAATTTCTAATGAAGGTTTAAGTGTGCTCACTTAGAAAGTGAGCATTTATTTTAAAATTGCAGAAGATGAACGGTGGCTTGCTTTCTTCTACCTCACATAGTTACTCCCAAGCTTGGTGAGTTTTCAAAAGGTCCTTTTCAAAGCTTTCTCTTTATGGCCGTAGATTTCCATGCCTAGTGACCCTTAGTCCTAGATTTGTGCTTGGCTGTCAGGTGGCTCAGGAGACAGTCGTGGCAAGGAGGGGGATCAGCGACAGAGCTCCCCCTCAAAGAGCCATGACTATCAGGAGAGCCAACCGCTTACATTCACACCATGTGGCAAGGTCAATCTTCCTGCTTTTGCTTGGTCCCTGTGAACGCTGGTGTGTTTCAATGGGAAATTAATATTTTTTGAACTTATGCATTCACTTTCTCCCCTATACATATGCTAATCACATAACATGTAGGTTTCTCTCCATAATCATTCATATTCATATTCATGAACAGTGTTGCCTCCCTCTTGCCATTTGGCTTCTGAATCTCATCTGCATTATTCTCAGAAATTGAACTAACTGTGAGCCAGCATGGAAATGAGGACGTATTCAGAGTGTGTTAACTACGAAATGCTGATCGATAACTAAAAGTTATTTTCTAGAATGACTGTAGGAGTTTGGATTTTTTTTTCCCAGTTTGTTTTAACGTCAGGGTCTGCCCGCACTTGAGGGCATTCACTGCGTCTACAAAGAAGTGGGTCTTGGCTTTTCCTCTGCTCCTGGCTGCAGCCTGCTCTGTGAAGGCAGCCAAGGGCAGAGGGCCCTTCACACTCTCAGCAGGGGACCTGGCTCAGGGGAAGATGCCAGAATCGCAGCGTAGAGTTCTCGGCATAAATAGTTCCAAGATCTGAATGCATTCTTTCCTAACAATCGAATGAATGGGTTTCTCCCCCCCACCCCTTCTTTCTAGTTAGCTAACCTTGTGCTGTTCTGCTCAGTAGCATTCTTCAGTAAGATGTTGGAGATAGAATGTGAATTCATGGCAGAAAGCTGCAGTTGGGATCAGGCTGTAGGGTCAGAATTCACAAACGCTGGCCGTTCTCAGGGTGGGGGCCTGTGCCTTGAAATATCTGGAGGTGTTGACCAGGAGGAGTGTTTCTGTTTGGCTAAGAATAAAGACACAATTTTCTGTGCTTCTATAAGCGCTCGCTGGAGCTTGTCCTGATGCTTTGGGCCAGCTTGATTAGCATTCTTTCCTGAACGCTCCAGATTGCCTGTCTTTATTTTTGTTTTCTGTAATGAGACAAAATAAAGCTCAAGCTTTTATCTAAGTACTACGTTTTATAACTGAAAATGGGAATAGGTACAAAAGTCGCCCTTCTGCCTTCTAACTTTGGAAAATGTTAGTCTCTTGTGATGACTTTTTCCAGATAACTGGAAAGGTTTTGTTTAAACCCAGGATGGTAAATGGAATTAAAGGTTCATTATATTTCGAAAATGTGCTCAATAGGGAAGCCCTGACTACGGATCTCATGGGCCTCATTTTAAACATAGTTACATCCTGGAGGAATGGTAATGTGGACGGTCATATAATGCTTGGGGTGTTTCCTTTCTTGGCATCATGTGAACATTTATAAGCATCAGTTAATTATTTCTGTTTTCATCTATTTCAAAACGGTCTGATTTTAACATCCTGATTTCTTCACCTGGATTATATTTTTATTATAATAAAATAATAGGTGTTGACCAGAAAATTTACACAATACTACAAAGCACAGAGAAGGCAATCATCATCTGTAATACACCAACAGAAAAAAACTGCTTTTAACATCTTAGTTGACTTCTTTCTGATATTTTACCCATGCATGCAAGGATGTATTTCTGTAAAACTACGAGCATCCTTTATGCAAAGTATGTATCCTGCTTGGTATTATTTCACTTTGGGTTACTTTGAAACCATTAAAAAATAAGGCTCCAGAAATGTATTCTCTCAAATATTCATGCTATGTTATTACATATTGTTTATTTAGTGCATATTATTACATATTTTATCTTATTATAATATGCTTGATTTTATGTCTTTCTAGATTATTTTTCTTATTATGATGCATGCCCCATTCCTTGTGCTATTTTTGCTTGATTGTGTTCCTGAATTGTTCTGTCGTGGAGCACTGTTACTTTTTGGACTTAATTGGTATGAACTGAACTAACCCAATGAGAGTCATCCCTCTACACAAATCTTTGTGAACAGCTTTATTATTTTCTTTGATTTTTTTTTTAAATAAACTCCTAGGAATAATTGGATCAAGGTGGTGAATATTTTGTACATGTCACAGTCCAATTATATTCTGTCCAAAGTGTTTTAAACCTTTTTTTTTCGAAGTAAGGAATATCTCTTCTGCCATTTTTGTCATGTTTTTCCTTGCCACATGGTAGTTCCATTCCCTTTCCTCGATCTCCTGTGCCGTTCACATCTCCCTATAAACCACACATGCCTTTCCCTCTCTTCTCTCTGCCCTGCCTGTCACACCCACCTGCTCAGGACAGCATTGTCCCAGGGCTGGCTGCTGGCTCCCCACCTCTGCCCTGTGCCCTCTGCACTGACCTCTGCCCACAGCCCATCTTCGCCTTCCCCGAGACCTGGGAACTGTTTTCTCTCTGGCCCCGTGTACTGTGCCAAATGGTGGAGGTTCCAAAGAAATCCCCTCTTTGTTTAGAATGTGCTCACATCAAAACAGCAGATGCAATTCTGAGATGGCAAGTTTTGTCAGTCCCGGTAGTTTGGGTAGCTTGAGAAAAGTAATATAAAAAGTTGTTCTTGAATTTTTCAAACATTAGAGACCTTATTTTTAGAAGCTGCTTAGGATCATTTTAGATCAATTAGGTCAATATTAGATCAATTAGATCAATTTTAGATCAATTAGAGCCCCAAATTGGAAAGCTCATTTGAGATGGTTCAAGTATTTTCCTTAAAAAAAAAACAAAAAAACCTAAAGGTCTTTGTTACAATATCACCTTTTATGGCAGAAAATCCAGCCATGTGGCTAGAAGGAAAAGACTCCACGCCAGCAGCAATATCGGCAAAGATTATTTTTGCCGCAAATGCTAGGACCGTGGACCAAAAGCATCTAGTCTCCTGATGCGCTGTAGAGGAACAGAATTAGCTTATGAAGACTATTTCAACCAGATGTCTGGGGATGGTAACTGCAGTGACAAAAAAGACAGAAGGAAGGAAGAGAGGCAGATTTTCTTTTATGTACCAAAACAATGGGTATTACCGATTAGGGATATTCAGGATAAGAGAAAGGCATTAAATTCTCCTAATCACTATAAACTGGGAATCTGCTATGTGTTCGGCTCTATTGTAGAAGTGAGGATAATGCCAAGACGCAAGAGAACGCACCCTTGTTGACCAGAGTCTTGTAATCAACTCGGGGAAAAGCATGCGGACGCAGGACCACAGCAAAGGCAAGAGGAGGGAAGGGCTTTCTGAGTGATGTTAAGCAAGGCCCTCGGCATTCAGTTCAGGGAGAGGTTATTTCCAGCTGCGGTGATACACGAGGATATTTTGGAAAGGAAATAGCTTTTGAGCCAAGCCTTAGATGCACCGATAGGATCTTGATAGAGATGGTTAAAGTGTATGGGACATAAAAGGAATGCAAACCTGGGGTGATTGAATTGTACCGGGCATGTCTGGGGAAAGCAAGCAGCCCTATCCGAGCGCAGTGGAAAAATTCAAATGGGAAAGCAGTGAGCCAAAGCCCTAGAATGATAGACTAATCAAACCCATATCACGCTGGACTCTCTCAATCTGTAAGCTAGTATTTCTCAGGGTTGTTTTTTAAAGATTTTATTTATTTATTTGACAGAGAGAGAGATCACAAGTAGGCAGAGAGACAGGCAGAGAGAGAGGGGGAAGCAGTATCCCCGCTGAGCAGAGAGCCCAATGTAGGGCTTGATCCCAGGACCCTGAGATGATCTGAGCCGAAGGCAGAGGCTCAACCCACTGAGCCACCCAGGCACCCCTATTTCTCAGGGTTTTTATCTGGGCTTGCTACCTCAGTGTTAGGGTAGGTGTTCAATGCAGACTCCTGGCCCACTTCAGTCCCCTGAAATCTGCATTTTTTAAAAATATTTTTTTATTTGACAGAGAGATCACAAGTAGGCAGACAGAAAGGGGGAAGCAGGCTCCCTGCTGAGCAGAGAGTCTGCTTTCAGGACCCTGGGATCGGGACCTGAGCAGAAGGCAGAGACTTAACCCACTGAGCCACCCAGCTACCCCTGAAATCTGCATTTTAATAATCCTTCTTGGTGACTGCAAAGCATGGAAAAATCGGAAAGCATTTGCTATTGAAATAGCCATCAGGACAGTCAGTGAAGGTTTGGGTGAGGGAGAGTGGCAGGCAGGAGGTGACATGAAGGTTCAAACTCTGGATGGCGACAGCAGGAGCGGGGATTTTGCTGAAGGAGGAGTCTCTGGAATATAGTTGGGGGGCGGGGTGTGGAGGAGGGAGCAGTCAGGTACAGCCAGCAGGACTCTGAGCTTCCATGGCCAGGTCACTGGGGCACCCCAGCAGCGATATGGATCATGCGAATTTCCCTGAACACCTACAAGATCACACCTCACCCCACCCCTGGCAAAACTGCACTTTGTCCCCACCCCTAACCAAAATGCCCCCCACGAAGTATTTCTGGAGTACTGGCAGGTACTCCTGAACAGATCTGAGCCCCCTCAGGCCTCCTTGCTGTCAGACAGGGTGGTCTCAGGACGGCTTGGCTGCAGTCCTTGCTCCCTGGCCAGTCTGTGAGCTCCAGCACCTTGGGCTTGCCCACTGCCTTCAGGGCTCAGCAGCAACCTGATCCTGGCAGTGACTGCCCCACAGGTGGGTCTAGGAGAGCCGTGTGTTACTCTGAGTACCGTGGCCCTGCCCCGTCAGCCCCCTTCCCTGCTGGCCTGCCCGTCACCAGCCTCTCTGCTGCCGTCCCTTCAGGTGCAGGAGGTCCATGCCTGAGACAGATTCAGGGGCCGTCATGAACCATGTCCTGCCAGAGGATGTCTTCCAGTGCCCGTGTGGGACACTGGGGCCTGGAGGTATGAGCACGATAGATTCTGCCCTTTGGCGAGTCCTCAGCCAGAGGGGTCCCAAGACAGCCTTCTTCGGGTCTGAGTTTTATTAATTGAGGCAAAAGGACTCTTGTCCTGACTTCTTCAGAGCTCAGATGGGACATCAGTGGGGTTGCCAGGAGACCCTCTGAGTGGTAGAATCTTCTCTCCCCACTGAGAGTAAAGGCTTATTTGGGGTGTTGAGTTCAGTGAATTCATTGTACCTGGGTCTCCTCCTTCCCTCAAAACACGTGTTCCTTTAAAACACGCAAAGTACTCTCAGTCCTCAGCAGGTGACATTTGGGCAGGCCATTTCCCCCTACCGTTCACCAGATATGCCAAGGCCCCCATGGAGGACACAGCTGGACTCAGGTGGGATCCCCACTTCATATGGGAATCCAAGGCAGATCCTGTTGGTAGAGGGGAGACTGAATTATTTCACTTAAAATTTTTAAAGGAGGCAATGTGTTTGCATGATGACAAAGTTCCAGATGCACACGGGGGCATCCTGTGAAGAGTCTCCTCGCCCACTGTATCCTCTGCCAGTCCAGTGAACCTCTTGGGGTATATCCAAGTAAGAACGTATCTATATATACTCCCATTTTTAAAAAATGGAAACAGTAACATCCACACACACTGCACTGTGCTTTTAAAAATCCCAAGTCGGAGGGGCTCCTGGGGGTCCCAGCTGGCTGAGCGTATGACTCTTGGTTTAAGCTCAGGTTGTGATCTGAGGGTCGTGAGATGGAGCCCCACTTCAGCTCTGTCCTCAGTGTGGAGTTCGCTTGAGATGTTCTCTCCCTCTCCCTCTGCCCCTCCCTCATGTGCTCATGCGCTCGCACTCTCTCTCTCTCTCTTTCTCTCAAATAAATAAATAAGTCCTTAAAAAAATCCCATGTCCCAAATGGAACCTCCTCATCCATGTCATAGCGACAGAACATATTGCACTGCGTGACCGACTCTACCATGGTGAGATCTAACCAGCCCCTCTCGGGGGAACGCGGCATTTTTCTCGTCCCTCGTTAACACAGACACTGCCACAAGGACCACTTATAAATACACACCTCATTTCGGATGCAGGCAGGTGTATCTCTACGGTCAAGTCCCAGAGCGAGATTGTAGGTCAGAGGTTCAATATAAAATTTCCTCCTCGTGAGGGTTGTGCCATTTCGCATTCATACGATTGCGTGAGCAAGAGTCCCCCTTCCCTTCTGCTGCTTCATCCACAGAATGTTATCAGGCTTCTGGGTTTGTCAAAGCCTGTAGGTGAGAGGTGCACTCCCAGCACATTTGGGGGGGCGAGGAGGGGTACCCCGGGAGCCTGTAAGCGCCTGGATCTTTGCTTGACGCACAGCAGCAGGCACCCAACAATGGCATTTAGTAAAAGAAAAAAAAAAAAGTCCACCAGCTTTTAATTTCTTTAAAGATTTTTATTTATCTATTTGAAAGATTGAGACAGAAAGAGGAACAGAGAGCACAAGCCAGGAGGAGAGGGAGAAGCAGACTCCCCACCAAGCAGGGAGCCCGATGCTGATGCTGGGCTCAATCCCAGGACCTTGGGATCATGACCTGAGCCGAAGGCTGCCGCTTAAGGAACTGAGCCACTCAGGTGCCCCTGAAGATATTTTAAATAGGCATTTAAGGAAAGAAAGGAGGGATAGAGTGGGGCAGGGCACCGGGGGAGGAGAAGGGGGGGACAGAAGAAAGAAGACCACAATCTAAAATGTCCTAAAGAAGGATTAGTGAAGACAAGCCTGGTACACCCATTCACTAAAACGGTGTGCGTTCTGTTTGAAATTCTGTCTCTGAAAATGGTGCCAAGACAGGAGGGGCTCTGGCCGCACCCCATCCAGAATGTCTTCCCAAACCACCCCAAATAAATGTACCTTAGAAGGGACGGCGGTCGCTGGAGGCGTGCACGGGGCACCCCCGGCAGCTAATTCCCCTGCCCCTGCCCGCCCGCAGCCCTGACTTGCCTAGAAAGGATGACACCACCTCTGCAAAGATTATGACAACCCTTGCGACCTGATGTTAAGTCAAAATGATAGAAGATGGAGGAAAAACGGGATTAGAGCTGCGCGTTATGAAAACATTTGTCCCCAGGACGAGAAAACTGGGAAGCACACAACGTGAATAGCACGAGTGTTCATTCCATTCTCAAATCTTTGCGGCTTTATACTTTTCAAAGCAATGCCAAATAAAGCAATGCCAAAACTGTACTTCCAATGTCCAAGCGGCCGCACTTGACTCAGTTCTGCCCGAACACGGGGGCTTACGTCCTTCTTTTCTCTCCTTCCCACAGGATGTGCTGGGTGGCATCCTGGTCACGGCGGTCCTCATCGTCCTCACCTACCCTGCCTGGACCCTTATCGACCGCCTGGACTCGGCCAGCCCCCTCTTCCCCGTGTGCGTCATCGTGGTGCCCTTCTTCCTGTGTTACAACTACCCCGTGTCTGACTGCTATAGCCCCACCCGAGGGGACACCACTACCATTCTGGCCGCAGGGGCGGGGGTGACCCTCGGGTTCTGGATCAATCACTTCTTCCAGCTCGCGGCGGCGCCCACCGAGGCTCTCCCTGTCCTTCAGAACATCCCGCCACTCACCACCAACATGCTGGCCTTGGGGCTGACCAAATTTGCCGTGGGGATCGTGCTGATCCTTCTAGTGCGTCAGCTGGTACGAAACCTCTCCCTGCAGGTGCTGTACTCCTGCTTCAAGGTGGTCACCAGGAACAAGGAGGCCAGGCGGAGGCTAGAGATCGAAGTGCCTTACAAGTTTGTCACCTACACGTCTGTGGGACTCTGTGCTACGACCTTTGTGCCCATGCTGCACAGGTTTTTAGGGCTGCTCTGAACCTCAAAGAGCTGGAAGGGAGCCCCCCTGGACCAGGGAGCCCAAACAGGAAAGGGGTGAGGTGGGCAAGTTTTGACAATACATTTTTCTTTAAAAAAAAAAAAA
>ML108241.1:0-34764 GCA_003697995.1 Taxidea taxus jeffersonii | reverse complement strand
CTGCCTGCGAGAGTGGCCCCATACAACCCGTGAACTGAATCCTCCCTGGGCCCCGACAAGGAGGGACGAGGCCTCCGGAACCTTGCTCCTCCATTTCTGTTAACTTCTGTAAGCCGGTTTTTCCACCTACTAAATAGAATCGGGGGCTCCCTTTCCATCTCCCCACCTCTTATCTCCCGGTAGTGTTAATTAATGCAATTAACGTAATTAATGCAAGAGCAGGGTCAGCCTCTCTTGGGAAGACGAGCTGACCAAACACAACACAGCCTTTCAGCCTGCGTGTGTCCTCTCGGGGCGTAGCAAGGCTGTGTTGGGGGAGCATGCCCTCGGAGGGCACATCTTCAGCTCTGAAGGTCCAGGAACACGCATCAACGGTGTTCTGAAAAGTTAGCAGAAATGAGTGGTTAGGAAGTCTCTTCTGCAGTTGTGGTACCTGGGCCACTGAAACCAGTGACTTGAATCCCAGCACATGGTTTCTGGGCACTTATTTCAGGGTTGGGCTCTTCCCTCTGCCTCCAGTGTGAAAACTGGAAACTCCATTGGTCCTGATTTCAAATACAGCCCCTGACCTTTCTGTCGAGGTCCCCTTTGCTATTTGGCCCAGTGCTCCAGTCTACCAAGAACGATGTTGAGAAAACCATTTTGCTTTTCCTTGAATCCTTCTGACATTTTTCATAGTTAGAGGAGGCAGGAATCAAAAGGACCTGCCATTTATTTGACTGTTCTTACAGCAAACTCTGCCTAGTATTTGTGGCACCAGGATGGAGTGGCGGGGGTGGGGGTGGGGGGAGGTACAGGCACCCCTGCCCTGGGCCAGCCCCGCCATCCATGTGGCGGACGAGGCATGTTCCTGCATCATTTTTAGTTGCTTTTTCTGAAGCTAATTAGCAAAAGGATCAGGGTTTTCCACTTGCATCTTTTGAGAGGAGGGGCTGTAACTGTCACAGCAGTGGGTGTTGACAATTCATTCAAGTGTGTGTGTGTGTGTGTGTGTGTGTGTGTGTGTGATTTTTAATGCTGTCCTTTTAAGTCCCAACAATAGGACAGCAATCAGCTGTGTTAATATATTTAAGGATGTATTTACACGATTGGATGGAGGATGATTAGCTATAGGATCTTAAAGAACGACCCAAGGGCTTGTCGTGGTTGGTCACTTTTTAAAGTATCTCATTTTGCAACTTGAAAATGAAAAGAGTGTGTATTAGTGAAGACCATTTTAGTTTTTGAGCTCTACCGCTCTGCAGAACCAGATTGGAAAAGTCACTACCTGCTTCCTACTCTTGCTCACTGGACCTCCTCTGGCACTCGTCATACCCTCCCAGGCCGCAGGTCTCTCACACATCCTGTCCCTGTACCCTTCAAAGGGCTCCTTGGAGACATTTGGATTTTCTCTCTGGGGAGAGACTGCCCCCTGCTGGCGTAGCCTCAGCCACAGTCCAGAGCCCCTCTCCAGCAGGAGACTTGGGAGATTAAGACTTTTTTTCCTCTTTTTTTAAATTTAATTTATTTTCAGTGTAACAGAATTCATTGTTTATGCACCACACCCAGTGCTCCATGCAATACGTGCCCTCCTTAATACCCACCACCAGGCTCCCCCAACCTCCCACCCCCCACCTCTTCAAAACCCTCAGATTGTTTTTTAGAGTCCATAGTCTCTCATGGTTCGTCTCCCCCTCCAATTTCCCTCAACTCCCTTCTCCTCTCCATCTCCCCATGTCCTCTGTGTTATTTCTTATGCATTAAGACTTTTAAAAGTCAAGCTGCCATGATGTATCCAAGATAAGCTTAGGACCTGGGGTCTGGCCAACCCTGCATTTGGAACCCTCAAAGCCCTCAAGGCAACTGGCACCTCGATGAGCTCAGCAGAACATGCCCTCGTCCTTATGGGCCGGCCCCCCCAGCCCCCTCCCACTCTGGGCCAGGCCCTCCTGCAACGTCCTTACAACCAGCTGTTGCTCCATGCTGGTTTTGCTCAGGCCTGCAGAATATGCAGAAGGAAACACAGAGGGGACTCTGAACTAAAAACCCTTAAATGACTGTGGCCAAAGTCACTCTACAACATGCCTGAAGGTCGCACTGTAACCTGGGATTTTTCTCCCCCAAGTAGGCATCTCCTACTTCCTGGGTGTAATCAAAGCATGTGGTGTTTCGGGGCCATATGCTCCCGGTTTCTATTTTGGAAGATTTCAGCTGTCTTGCTTATGTACTGTATGTAAATTTATTCTTTTTAAAATAAAATCATTTTGTGTTTGATTATGACTTCTTATTAAATGTTTCAAGGGCCAATGTTGGGCTTCCTTGGATTTTTCCCCTGGACTTTTCAGGTTTTTCAGGTTTCAGTGGACCTGAGTTGAAAAGAGGTGGCAAAAAGAAACGACAGGCTATCTAATTTTCCGTCGCTGTCCTAATTCAATCGTGTGCAGGTGTTGGAGAGTGTCATGGCCACCATCGATGTGAACAGGAAGTGGAATGAGCACCTCCCCTAACTCCTTGGTACTAAAAAGAATCGCCTTACCTTAGTGTAGTCAGAGATAAATGTTACTGTGTGTTGGAAAGTAAATGTTCCGGTGTTGCTAGTTAAGGTGACTTAAAGGTTCTCATGAATGTGTCCACTGCTGAGCTAGATGAACATGACCCGATTTCATATTCACACAGTTACAATGATATGCTCTGTCTTTAAGCATCCCAAATTCATTTTCTGAAATGGTACAGAGAGCTGACCCTCATTGGCAAGTCAGGGCTAGGAGCCTATTTGTATTTTCAAAATGTACTCTGCTGGGTACCATGGACATGTGACATTGGATGGGACCTGATCTGCCCTGTGTAGTTCTTCCAGGAGAGAGGGGACTGTGGCTCAGGGAAATGGAGAAGAGGGGAGGAAGGGGCGATTAATTCCTGCCCCAGACCCACAGCAGCTCAAGGAAGGCTCCGGGGAGAGGCAGTATGTGAGCCAGACTTACAAAACAGATGCGGTTTGCACAGGGACATGATGAGAGGTAGGAGAGGATCCTCCATGGCGAGGGGCAGCTTGCCAGAGACACTTCCCCCAAACACCTGCAGCTCTTAGAAGGAGAATCCAAACCAAACCCAGGGACTGGAGACTGTGGTGCTGGAACAAAGGATGAGCAAGGGGCTTTGACCCTGCAGAGCTCAAGAACAGGAAGGAAGGGCGAGAAAGCCCCTTAGTCCATTTTCTGTCCACGTGGTACCATTCCAGAAGAGGTGACACCCAGAGGTGATTTCCTAGTCTCCTCCACCATTTCTTATTCAAATATTAAACGGTTCGCAGTGGGCACCTTTCCCTTCCGCCATCTTGGACCTGGCCCCTCAGGCATAGCTTCATTCCCGGGGCCTCTTGTTTGGCGTTCAGCAGAGGTGACAGCTGCTAGGAACTCCATCCTTGTCCTTGGTGCCCATTTCCCCTCCTCTCTTGGTTCAGTTCCCCGAACTTCTCCAGTGGAACTTGATTTAAAAGTATTTGACCTTGATCCTGGCTCGAGAGACCTGTGCTTATGCTCGCTCACTCTTCCTCTATCCAAGAACGAAGCCCTGGTTCTCTAATAAGAGGCTAACCAGAACCAAGTGGCATAGATGTATCTAGTTTTAGAGGATAGATGTTTGCCTAAAAGCTGTCTGCTTCGATTTTTTTTTTTAACTTGAATTTTAAGTGCACCCAGGGATTTGCTGTTTATAAATGGCATTTTTAATCATATGGCAATCTTTCATTTCTGTAAACATAAGGCTCTTCAATGGATTACTTGGGGTACACCATGTGTCCATTGTTCTCTTACAGTGGCGCGCACCTGTAGTACAGACTTGACTCTTTACAGGATGCATATGAAGAAGAATAAGAGTTGGATGCAGACCATGAATAGAATGTTACATTCCTAAAACTGTAGCCACATGAGACAAGGGAGCTCTATGAAGCCAAAAATCCTTTTTCCTTTTCCACGCCTGTCTATGTGGCATGCAAAAACAAACAAGAAAAGCAAGGATGCAGCGAGGAGTTCCGGCTGTGATGCTCCTTTAATGCACACACTCAACACAGCTGCTGGCCTTGCTCTTCCCTGCTAAGACCTCGGGGTCCCCTTGCCGGAGCACGAGCCAGATTTATCCCCAGTGGAGGTGTTCAAAGAACGTGCCTCCTGACAAAGCCAGCATCAAATGGCTGAGGCCAGGACAGGGTGCCAGTGGCCGCCGCCTTCAGGCCCTGGACCTGCAGCCACAATCTGAAGGGGCTGAGGCCTCCTGGGATTCGGGTCTGCGGTGTGTCTCAGTCAAGTGGGGACCCGCTGAGCGGTGCTGTGAGGGGGACAAAGGATGCACAGGGCACACCGAACCGTCCTCATGAGCCATCTTAAGTAGGTGCCAGTAAGAATACGCTGGAATTTTATGGTGAATGGAAAACCAAAGCATAATGTCAATTTTTCATGAAGTCAATTCTGCTATTATTATGTAGGTATTAGTATTATTTTTTTCACTTTATTCCTTTATCTCCTAGTTTTTCTGTCTAGAAGGTGAAAATATGTATCTTCTAACAACGCATTTGTTTTTCCTCTAGCATCTTGGACAGATGGAATACAGTTAGAATAATATCCTCCCTTGGGGTGCCTGGGTGGCTCAGTCATTAGGCGTCTGCCTTTGGTTCAGGTCATGATCCCAGGGTCCTGGGATCAAGCCCCACATCGGGCTCCCTGCTCAGCAGGAAGCCTGCTTCTCCCTCTCCCTCTGCTGCTCCCCTTCTGTGTTCCTTCTCTCACTTCTCTATTAATTCTATCATCTCTGCCCTGTCAGTTTCTGGCTCTCCCCCCACGCCCACCTCATTATTGGTTGTATTTTCCAGCTTCTTGGCTTGCCTGGTAATTTTTGATTGAATGCCAAGAACTGTGAATCTGAAATTGTTGGGTGGTAGATATTTAGTGATACTGTAAATATTCTTAAGCTTTGTTCTGGGATGCAGTTCATTCCTTGCAAATAGTTTCTTTGGGTCTCGTTTTTAAGCTTTGTGAGGTGGAACTGCAGCGGTGGTTGGTCTAGAATTGGTTCTCCCCACTACTGAGGCAAAATCCTTCTGGGACTTCTCATTGCCTTGTGATACCTGAGGTTTTCTAGCTGTGGGTGGCCTCAGTGAGCTCTGGGAACGGTTCAGGTCTCCGTGCATGGTTAGAGGCCATCTCCTCTGTAAGAGACGTGCACAGGCTGACCGCTACTCCCCTGGAGACAGGGGCCTTTGCAGACGGTCAGGTCCAGTGACTTCCTGAAGGCATCTCTCCTACGGGGTCCTTCTCTTCCCTACTGTGCAGCTTGTTCACAGGGCACCTTTCCATCTGGCTGATCTTGCTTCATCCGCCTTGGGCGCCCATGCAAACTCTCCCTGTTTCGATGTTCTGCACACCTGAGAAATGTCTACTCCCGTCCATCTCTGGTTGGCCTTCCACTCTCTTGTGTGTCCAACATTCACGTGGGGGTTTACCACGTTTGCACCCTTTGCGGCTGCCTTCCAGCTGGCCCGAAGCAGGTGGGGTGTTTTCAGACATATTTTCATGCCTCATGACAAAAAGTTTTGCCTCGTGGAATGCAGGAAATTTCTTTTGATATGAGGTTTGGTATAACAAGTGCCTTTCCTCAATATCTTCACTTTTCTGTCTTAAGGACAGCTGTGCTCTGAATGGCTGGCAAGTCCTGTAATTTGAGCAGTGGAGCGGTTATCTCTTACAAGGGCCTCCTACAACAAGGGGAGGGGGGTTGCAATTCAAAATGTTCCCTAGTGGAGAATCAACTCCTGTTCCTTAAATAGAGACGACTGAGGCCACACCTTATGGATGAGTGTAAAACTTGAATGGAGAACTTGGGCATATTCTTAACACGCTGCCATCAGTCACACAGGGGTTGAAAGGTCGTATGAGGCTTTAGCCAGACACAGTTCAACTGAACTCATTGCTGGAGATATTTGTTCAGACCACTGTGGAGCTGTCACGTCTGCAGTTATCCTTTTCTGCTTGCTAGAAAGTTAAAGGAGACTGTGATACTTAAAGACAACAAAGCGGGCAGTGGTAGAAACTAAAATCACTTTGGGTCTGCCCTGCCTTCCTGTGGCCCCGCTTATTTGTCAAGGATTGGCTGCCTGGGTCCTCCCCCTTTATCCAAGGAGGCCCACTGCCTCGCGCCGACTGTGCTCAGGGGCCGTAGGGAACTGCTGGCTGTCCCAGAGGTGTACCGCCACATCAAACTTCCCGACCTATGCCAGCCTCTATTTTTTTTCTTAAGTAATGTTATTCAAGCTCCTTATAAGCCCCAACCTGGAAGATAGCAGACGTGTCCAATGCTTTTGTTGTGGAGAGGGCATATTTCATTGAAGGCACTTGTGTCCCTTTAAGGCATCTGTCTGCCAATTTTGGATAAAATGGACCAAAGAGCCAACTCAAGAACTTGGGGTTTGTGATATTTACAGGAAACATCAAGCATGAACAGAAGCTAAGACTGAGACACAAGATCGTAAGCAGAGCTTTTTTACCAACCTGATGAGCTCCGTAACGGCTGAGGGCAAGAAGGGCAGCTGGGCAAGCTGGTTCCTAGTCGGGCTACTCCTGTTCAAAAGGTAATAGTAATTGAGCATCTGCTACATCTAAGACTCTGACCTATTGGGATAAGACACTGCTCGAGCACAGAAGTCACATCTAAGAACTAAGTAGCCCCATGCCTCTCAGAATGTGTCTGACAACACCAAATGTGGAGGTTTACGTAACCAGTAGGCCTTGGTTTTTGTGGCCTCCAAGCTAGTGCTGGTTTAGGGGGAGGCATATGGAAGTCCATTAGTCACTATAATTACAGAGTTGGAAACAAGAGAATGTCAACAGAGGAAAAGCTGAACAAATTATGGACAGCCAGACAGTAGTGCATCATTTAAAACGAGAAGCTGGGTCTGGAGGTACTGACCTAGTAAAATGGGACATGCTAAGTGAAATGTCACGAGACACACCATGTAAAATAGAAATCAAAATGTGTTGCAAATCAGTAGTGTATGACCCAAAAACCAAGAGCGTGTGTGTGTGTGTGTGTGTCGGGGGAGAGGGAGTATGGCAGTCTAAACTAAGAAAAATGTCAGAAAGAGCACAAGCTAAATTATTAACAGGGGTTACTTTAGTAGGAGATTGGGGGAGGAAGGGTAGATTAGCTTGAGAAGGTTTTACTTTGTACAATTTCCTAAAGTAGTTAAGATTTTTAACTTTTTGTGTTTTTCAGTAATTTTTTATATAAGAAAACTCAAATTCCAACATTTTGGAAAAGTAGGAAAATGACACAAAACACTGTAATCTACGTAATCTGTATTCATTGTCACAATCCCATTTATTACCCACGGGACTTTTGGGCACATCATTAATCTCTCTGAGGGCTAATGTTCTCATCTCATAAATCAGTGAGAATTCCTATTTCTGACTACCTCCTCTGATTGTTAAAAAAAAAAATGCTGAAACGAGATCACATGTGAAAATACTTTGTAAACCAAAGAGCGACACAGGAATATCAGGCCTCAGTGGAAGCTCTCTGTAAGCTAGCACAAGACACCAATTCTATCTAACTTCCTTCTTGATACTCGGGCTCCCAGTTTTTCCTAAGAAGGCGTGTGTCTTCTCCAGCAAAAGCTTTGGCAGAGCCCACCGACTGCCCCGGCTCCAGTCTAAATGCCCCTGCGGGGACAAGTGTAACCTGATCTTCCTGTGGAACCTCAAAGCCCACACTGGAGGTTCATCTCTTCTCATGTACCCGATGTGGTGTTTCTTCTTACGGTTTCCTGCTTCAGAGGGCAGAAACTTCCCCATGATGGATGGAGTTGATCTTTCCCCTTTCACACTGGGATCGACAATCAGGGATGAGTGGGTTTGCATTACAAGTAGTTTCTGGCCAACCAAAATACACCCAGGTGGCTGGCTGCTAACAGAGCAAATGGCCCCACACACTTCAACAATGGTGATCACGTGGCCCACAAACCAGGACTATCCACAGCGAACCTGAAATTGGGGGGGCAGTATCTCCTTAATAGCAATGAACCATTAAGCCACTCTGAGCAAACATACCAATTCTAAAATTCAGGCTCTTTTACCCTGTGCATATATCCGTTGTGTAAAGTTATTAGGGAATAGCTTCTTTCCATCGTCCCCCAGGGCTTCCTCTGCACCCTTTGCAGTCCCTTCCCTTCCACAAGCTCTAGCCAACCAAACTGCATCTGACTTTTCTAGAATTTCATATATGTGCAATCACAGGTAGTTTTGGGTCTGGTTTCTTTTGGTGAGCATGCCTTGGGAACCATTCATATTCAGTAGTTCATCCCTCCTCCCCCTTTTTCAGCGGTGGAGGGGGAGGAGAGAATTTTTTTTTTTTTAAAGATTTTATTTATTTGACAGAGATCCCAAGCAGGCAGAGAGAGAGGAGGAAGCAGGCTCCCTGCCGAGCAGAGAGTCCGATGTGGGGCTCAATCCCAGGACCCTGGGATCATGACCTGAGCCAAAAGCAGAGGTTTTAACCCACTGAGCCACCCAGGTACCCCCGGAGGAGAGAATCTTAAGCAGGCTCCATGCATAGCACGGAACCTGACACGGGGCTCGATCTCATGACCATAAGATAATGACCTGAGCTGAAATCAAGACCTGGATGCTTAACTGACTGAGCCACCTATGCACCCAGTAGTTCCTTTTTATTACCAAGAAATACTCATTAAAAAAAAACCAAAACACTCATAATATAGATGTAGTAGAATTTATCCACTCAGCTGCTGATGAACATTTGGGTGGTAGCTACTATAAATAACCTTCTTCTGTTCCCACCAGCAGGGCATGGAGGTCCCACGCCCTGATCTCACCAATACTGGGTATGAACCAGTCTCTCAAATTTTAGCCATTTCAATTTGTATTGTGGTTTCTATATGCATGTCCCTGATGATTAATGACGGTGAGCGTCTTTTCAAATGCTTATTTCCTGAATCTTCTTTGGGGAAATATCTGTTCAAATCTTCAAGTATGCTGGATACAAACCTTTTGAGTTTTTTTTGTGAGCGTATCTCACTTCCTTTAGATGCTGCTAGGTTCTGCCTACAACAGATTTGGGAAAGAAGAGGATAGTCTGTATGCTCACAGATCTTGCTAGGTTGGACGCTGCTGCCTGATTCAAGGCAGTAACAGGGTGGGGTTCCTCATAGTAGGCTCAGCAAAGCCCCATTAACAAACCTTCCTCACTCCGTTAGCTATTTCTACTGGAACTTAAGGTTTTACATTTTGTGTTTCATGTCATCTTAACAGTAACTAAGAACTTAAACATTAGACCTAGCTTTTTACTATCAGTTTCTACTGGAAGAGTCTAGACCAAAGTATAAAAGTAAATGAGGAGGCAAGACAAGGAGGACTGACAGAAACTTGGCTTCAGAGGAGATCCGATACTTCCCCATAAATAACACAGAACCTAGTTGCTCAATGAAATATGTAACACCACGATTTTATAATACTGATTACAGTGAAATGTATGGCTGAGGGCAAAAGTAATTTTTCACTGTTTCCCAGTGTTTCGGCTGCACTGCTGTCAGCACGTTGAGCTCGGCCGGCAGAACACAGCTATGCGGCAGCTGCTGGGTCTCAGGATATCGGGGAATGAAAACACCTCTGCACATTCAAATATTTCAAATACCTGTGACATTTTTTTCACTTTAAAATAACTTCAACGGCTATAAGACTAACTGCTAGACTGTCACTGCTTCCTAATGGTCTCCTGAAAATACTGTTTCCCAATGCTGAATGTCAAATGTGAGCACTGACTGGAAATCTTCCATCCTCTCCTACTCGTGCGCCCTGCATCCCAACCCGCTATCCTGCTGTTTCATCAGTAAGGCTCCGATCCTGTGCTGCTCTGGGCTTTTCCTAATCATGTAGCTTCACGGACACCGTGTTCGCACACGCTGGCCTAACGCAGGGAGTGGGCAACATTTATCCACAGAGCCAGAATCGCTTTCTACTTTATTAAACATTAAAGCGCAAATGGCTAGTCCCTGTGGAGATGGCTACAGGACACCAGGGAAGGAGAAGGGGACACTCAGGGAGAGAGTCACACAGTGGAGACCCATCTTCACAAAAAGGGCTCAATATTGATTTCCAGGGAGGAGCAGGGCATGGTCAGCTCAAATTTGGTGATGACGTCAGGATGAAGGACCCCAAGCTTCCCGATGCTCTGACCCTTGGCCAAGATCTCCGCGCATCTCCCAGGGAAGAAAGCAGGGCCTGAAAAAGAGGAGAGAAATCAACGTTTCTCCTGGCAAAAGCGTCAACAGACATGTAAGACCTAAGGTTCATTAGGCTGCTGGAAAAGTAAGTTCTTTAAACCACTGGCTAGGAGATAAAAGTGCCATCCTCATACTTTCTAATCTTGTAATATTTGGTATTACAGCAAGAAACTCCTATAAGGAAAAGGTTATGGGCAAATATGAAAGTCAGGGCCCTTGCATGGGTTTTTGTTTTTGTGGGTTTTTTCCATTTGTTTGTTTGTTTCAATCATGGGGCTCCAGAAAGGCAGGATCAAGACAAAGAGGCTGGAGGGGCACAGCCAGAGAAGTCCTCAGGGAGCTCCACAGGGAGGAAGGACAAAGGGGAGAAAGGAAATGTAAAACTGATGATCTTGCATGGGAAGAACCTGTTCTGAAACAGGTTTTTCCATAGTCCTACCTGCTGGATAAAAAGTCCACCCTGAATCCATTTACTATTCAAAACTCACTTTTCTACCTTATTACACAGAGAAACAAGCTGCATGGTCACTGGCAGGCTCAAGCTTTGCTACCAGAATGCAACCCGCATTCCTGCTGGAGAAAGAACTTTCTCAGTAGTTTTAGAGCACCTTCCGTAAAACCAGAGCAAAGGCAAGCACCAAACCGATCTGGGGTGAGCCCCGAGTTACTTAGGACAGATGGGAAGTGCTCTCTTCTGGGCATCAATGCATAGGGCTAGGGCTTGGCGAACCAGGAACTGTTACGGAGGTCCAACAGCTCAAAACAAGCAAACATCCGGGCCCACTCCATACTCGCTAACTGCCGAGGGCTGCATCAATGCTTCAATGCTCATGCCCTGCTCAAGATTCAAAAGAAAAAAAGAAAGAAAAAAAAAAAGCTGACTCATTTCACTTGCCACCAACTTGAAAAGGGATCAGCCTCACAGCTCCCGACTGATTCAACCAAAACGTTTACCGGCATGAACTAAAAATACCCAGCAGGGCTGGGCCACAAGCCTGCAGCCTGCCATTTCAGAGTGAGTGTATTATTTATGAAAGAATAAACTGCTGAGTCTCTACTAATGGCTCCAAGGTCAGCGGGATGAAGAAATACAGCACTGGCGGGGGACAGCATGCTGCTAACAAGGCAGTACCAGCCACACTGTAAAGACACAGGGCAATTCCACCTACCTCGCAGTCAGCCTAGGAGGATGTGTGTTTATATTCCTGAAAAAAATTTTTAACTATCATTCTTAACCCCCAAAGCAGAACAGAAGGTGGCCTGTTCCCCACAATCCCTCAAACGAAACAATTTTTACTTTCACGGCACTACATTTGAAGTAGATGGCCCTGCACATTACTCCACATCTGGGGACAGGGGCAGAGAGGGGACTCAAAAAACACAGAAACCCAACTGGACTGACAATGTAGAGCCTTAGTGAGATATGAATAGCACTAAATCTAATAAAGATGGTCTACTTACTTTTTTAAAGATTTTGTCAGAGATAAGAGGGAGAGAGCACAAGCAGGGAGAGCAGCAGGCAGAGGGAGAGGGAGAAGCAGGCTCCCCACTGAGCAGGGTGCCCGATATGGGACTCGATCCCAAGGACGTGGGATCACGACCTGAGCCATCTAGGTGTCCCAAGATGGCCTATTTTAACACTATCAAAACAAAACCCCAATTTACAAAACTTTGCCCCTCTCCCCGGCCCAAATCTTCAAAGGACAAAAAAGTGAAGCTGGTATAAAGCATTAATGCTAAGCAGTGTAACCAAGAACCAGCGAACCTTCATTCCACCACGCGTCACCCCTTTTTTACAGAACTATAGTGGAACACCCTTTGCTGACTGGAAAAAACAACAACAAAAACCAAAACCAGCCTATTTTTAAAGGTCATCCAGAAAGAAAGCTTAAGGTCTTCACTGGTAACCCTGCCATGTTTAAGAATCCTCAGTGTGTATCAAAATCCTTCCTTTTTATCTACAATTCCAATTTGATTGGATTCATTTTAACTGAAGCATAAAACCAGACTATTTTAGAATCTAAGCCAGATGTGCTAGTTCTAACAATGTTAGCAAAATAAAGCTTAAGAGATAAGAACTTAGAATTTTTACTTCATGAAACAACTTTCTGAATCAGCACTTTTTAGCGAAATCAGTCACGTTCTTCTTCAGTGAGCTGGCATGATAATGCCATCTCTGCCCCTTTCTCCACAAGTCTGGACCACACTTGGCTTTAGCTCATTAACCAGTAGGGTCTCAGTCAAACAAAAATGTTCCTATTACTAAATACAATTTTCCCTCTTTCTGAAGAAAAGCAAACTGAAATCTGTATTTTGCGTTATTTAAAACATACTCAAGTAGGAGAGTATTCTACGCGATGTAAGTATCAACAGCTCTCCGCCCCGCCCCAGATCTGTCAGAGCCCCTACCGTACCGAGTCGCCCCCTGGCTGGAGGGGCCGGAGGGCCTTCACTGCAGAGGAGCTGCTTCCCAACCGAGCGAGTGCCAGAGGGGTCCTCTGGCCTCTCAACCAGTGCTAATCCTCCCCTCCCCACCGCGTGTAACAATGATATTCACTAATGGATTTCTGTATAAACTTTGCCGAAAAGCGCACACTTTAGCTATGATGACCATGATCATTTTCTTGCCATTTTTCATTTCTCACAAGGTCAGATGACGATAGGAAGACCTTAGGATTTGCTTCCTCTCTGTTCAGTTAGAGCAAGTCTGCAATTTTGTTCTTCGCGTGCACAGGTTGAGAGGCACACAAAAGGGAGGTGACTGATGGGTGTGTACTAGAAATCCTGCAAGAAAATGCAAGACCCTGTGGCTGCAACCACACTCTGCAGCAGAAAGGAACCGCTCCAAAGAAGGCAGTCAAGAGAGCATTGCTTCACTACCGAAACAAGCGCAAGCACAGGCTAAGGCAGCAATTCGGCCCAAGTTCAAAGACAAGGGCATCTCCCATCAGCAGCATCGTGGTTGTGCTCAGTAACTCAGGTGGATGGATGGACCCTAACACTCTAGAGCTGGGACAGGAAGCAACTTAAACCAGTCTTTCCAGAAGAAGTCACATCCAAACAGAGCCGCAGTCTGGGTCTGGGCTTGTGAAAAACCACACCCGGATGGCAGTCAGAGGCCACTCTGACCCCCTCAACAAAAACCAAGCAGGTGCCTCTGGAGACAGCAGCCTGCTGGGTCCAGAGACAAAGTTGCCAATTCAAGGAAAACCATGTTGTCCTATGAATGGGAAATCTAAAACTCAATTTCTAAAAAATACAGTTGCCTACTCTTCAGGTGTCGAAGCCCAAACAGAGTTCCTGGTTTGCTGTAAACACTCCAAATGCTCCAAATGCTCCACGGCACAAAGCCCCTCAGCCCACTTTTCCACCTGGTTCCTGACACAGATTAAGCGCTCCGCTTTGCTGGTATCCATCACAGTGAAACAGCCTCCAACATAAAACAGAGCCGGGGGAAAATAGTGCTCTCTTGCTGAAATCCATGTGGAAGCCCAGACAAAAGAAACATCAGTTAAGCACAAGCAAGAATTTAATTTCCAAAACTTAGTGGGGTGTAAGTAAGTCCCTTAATTAAAGCTTTTGTAGCATCTCCTCGAGGTCTGTAATTGTCTCTCTGTGCTCAAGCGGCAGGACCACTTTGAGGACCTTGGGGGTAATTCTGGGGCAGTAACGCAGCCCAGCACCCAATCTTTACCGCATTTTCTGGCTAATTGACCTTCAAAGAGTTTGTGAGCTCCCACTCTTGCTCGTTGCCAAACACCTTTCACAGTTTCTTTTTCCCTGTCTTTCTTTTAGAGTCGTATTATAGGCCCAAGGTTTGGATAAGCTTTCCACATCGAGTCATTCCTATGATTTTATGAAGCATCGGAAGTAGAGATTTGGGGCGGTAACAGAGCAGACCCCTAATCCAAACGCGGGACAGGGTTATCAAGCATGAGGCCCTTAATGCCTTAATCTTCAACCCCTGCCACTGGCTGTATTCAACTAATTCATCTGGTGCTCAAGTTCGCAATCTCTAATAACCATCTACTCACAATTTTATTTTTCCCTCTCTTCACATCACTAAGACATGCTTCGGGATTCAAATCTACATACTGTTAACTGCCTTCATCACCCCGATTTTCTCCAAAGAAAGGTAAAAATAAAATGAAAAGGGGCAAGGAACTCTAAGAAAGACTTAGTGTGTGTGTATCTCCTGTGTCACAGCAAAAAACCAGAAACCATGACTGTCAGCTTAAATACAAATAACCTACACACACTCTGAACTCAGGGACAAAATACAAAATGCATAATTCTACTGATACAGGAGACCAGTGGGCCAACTGAGTGTGCTTTAAATCTGTTCTAAATGACCAATGATGTAATATGCATAACAGAATAGGAATAATCACTTAACAGGCTGATCCTAGCACTGGCACTACCAAAGCCTACCTGTCCCAAGTCCCTAATTCCAAATACAATTAGATATATTTAAAATAATCCATTCCATGGTGCAACAGTCCACCCTAGGAACAACACCAAGGACAAAAAATCCCCAGTGTTCCATTCTCGAGTGAAGCCGGCCGAGCGCGGCACAGAGCGGGGCACAGGTCAGAGTGGAAGAAGGCTCAAACCATGTCTCCCTGCGCAGGACGCGTCTCCCGGTTTCCCACCAGCTCTCTGCGCATGGAGTAACCACGACTGTCTAACTCTGCTGCCGGCACCGCAACCTCCCTTTCCTTTTCTGAGTAGCGTCAGTTTAAAGGAAGAGGAAGGACAAAATAAAGGACTTAAAAAAACAAAACAAAACTGGGCATACACTTAAACTGAACATGGGAGCATGACTGGTTGTTCTCCAAGTTTTCGAGACAAAAGAGTTTTTGAGCATACAAGCAGAGTTATACAACGTGGGGAGAACGGAAGGGGGAGGCATGATGTAGGGAACACATTAACTTATAAAAAAGAAAGAGAAAACAATCAGAATAACTGAGATATATGCCCGCATAATTTTTCCCCCCGATCTCAGTCCACTATAGTTTGGGAGAAAATATCTCTGCAAAGATCACTAATTTGTAGGTGGAGACTGAATAATTTCCAACTGGTAATATAAAACACCCACTTTCCCTCAGATGTATACAATTCTTCACCTTACATCTGAAGTGAAATATTTATGGTACCTAAAGTCTTTAAAGAGAAGGGACCTAATCCCTTGAGTTTAATGGCTATCTTTCATCCCTTTCAGAAGATCAAAAGAAAGAAAAAGCCCTTACACAACTTTACGGTGCTAATCCCAACACACCTGCAGACATCATTAACTCTTAAAGCGAAGGCAACCGGCCATGAGGAGACCCGGTGCCTGCCTAACCCCACAGCACGGGAGCGGGGAGGACGCCTGTGCTCATGGCAACATCCCATCGAGTTAGTGCAGACAAAACCCCTACTGGAAATAAGGACTGGATCCTGGAGACATTATTCTTAAAAAGGAATCAGCAGAGCCCAGACTATCTAGTCTTCGAATAAAAAGGAGAAATGTTTTCAATAAAGAACCTTTTGAAATAAATCACCACAATCAACCTTGTGATGAGTTTTTAGAATCAGAACTCCAAAGTTTTCCAGTTTTACTCTGTATAGAGAAATTTGTCATTTATTTCCATGGATATTACTTAACATTTCTTTAGATATACTTTAAAGTCTAATCTTACATGCCTCTCATACACACTCATATTTAAAAACATGAAGGTGGTCAGCAATGTTCAAAGAATTTAAATGTGATCCATACAATAAAGATTTTAAATCAGTTTCAAATTTACTTGTATAAAACCAAAGGATTTTTAACTCCAGTTTAAAAAGTGCCCTGTCTCTACTGGTTTTGAAATTCCTATTCTAAAATAATGCCACTGTCTGACACATAAATCATTTCCCCCAAACTGTCACATTTCTTAAATACTCATAGGATGGTTTTAGAATAACAGCTTCAGAGATAAAAGGTATGGATCCCCTGCCTTCCTGGGCCAATAAAATGGTTCTTTTCTAGTTTTTCACCTATAAAATCCTTCAAGGAGACAATTTCTCAAGCCAATTATGAACAACTTTATTAATTTCTCCACGATTATAGTGAAATAACAGATTATTATAGGGCTAATTGGGGAAAAATAAGAATATGGAGTAAATAAGATTATACCTATAATTTCACAATTAGTTAACTTACAATTCAAATTCAGACCTTTGGTGAAGGTGCAGTAAACAGAACTTCCAATGTGTAATTATGATGGGTGGGCTTTAGTTGCAGAATTTGATTACTGCTGACAAGTAGGGAATGCAGGAGAAAAAGGAAAGAAAATAGACTATTAAAGCCAGAGTAGCCGGCCTTCCATTCCTCTCCTTCCATCCGCAGGAAAGGCAGTGCCTCCTCAGTCCCAGCGCAGCCCTGGCCGAGCCCCTGAGGACAAGCAAGATACAGATGGGGAAAAAGCGAAGCACAAGGAGATTAGGAGAAAAGCGAAGCACAAGGAGATTAGGAGACTTGCCCAAGGCGAGCAACAGTATCGGCTCGGAGCGTGCTAGAGGTGCCCACCAAAGGGTGCCTCCTTGTGTGTGGCCCAGAGGCACAGATGGCCTACAGGATAATGTTCTCAAACTTTTGGTCAAGCTGTCCATTTCATGTTTGCAAACTTCTTCTGGTTTAAAATAAAATAAATAAACAAAACCAAACAAAACAAAACCTGACAACCTCTAGCCTTAGGACATGCCAAGTACGAGCTGTAAAATTATGAATACAACAGAATACTGATGAAACAGGACAAACCCCCAGGCCTTCCAGGGCAACGAGAACTACGCTTTTTTGATCTCACACAACACAGGCACACTTCAAGAATAAACTCCAGATTCTCCAGACAAAGCCAGAATAACAAGAGCAGCTCAGTGAGCACCACAGTGACACCAACTAAACAGGCGAGGAAGAAAGGTCGGTCCGAACTCTCGCGGCAGTCTGCTGTACAGAAACTCCCGCAGGATCTGCACACTGGCAAGGGCTCTGAAGACCCTCTCCGTGCTCTGTTATAGAGATGAGAAAACGGTACTAAAGAGGTGAAGAAAACCACCCAGCCAGGCAGCAGCAGGGCGGAGACTTGTCTCCAGGGCTACTTCGCTGAAGGGCAGAGTTGAAATCTGCCCTGGGTTTATTCTGGAGAGGAGCTATTCCAAAATGCTGTCCCAAGCTTACCGGACTCAACAACTCAGTGGTCCAGGCGGACAGACCCCACCATTCCCACTTGAGAGATGAAGACGCTGCCACGAAAGGACTGAGTCCTAAATCACCAGGAGCAACATCCAGGGTTGTTTTCACTGTACCACAGCTGACCACGCATCCCAGGATCTAACAGAATGTACTCTTCCTGTCATTTTAAATGGTGTCTCTACCATCTTGGGATCTGCATTTCAACTTAGTTTATATTCATACATTTAAAGAGACTTTTAACATTTCCATTTTATGTGTCATAGTTTTGCCAGCCTCCAAAAATATGTTATGCTGGAGTCATTTCCAATTATCCACTGTTATACAGAGGGCTTCTACAATATACATTGCTTCTTGCTCTTTCTTGGTTTCTTTCTCTTGGCCAAAAGCAACACCACACAAGTAAAAACAAAATCAGAATCCTTGTCTAGCTCATTATATATCAAAGTGTTCAACAACAGACTTCTAGCAATGGTAGTAGCAACAAACCACAAACTTACACTAATAAGGATTATGCTGATCCATCCTGTGTGACACCAATTAAGAAATACTTTCCCGGGGCTCCTGGGTGGCTCAGTGGGTTAAAGGCTCTGCCTTTGGCTCAGGTCATGATCCCAGGATCCTGGGATCGAGCCCCGCCATCGGGCTCTCTGTTCAGCAGGGAGCCTGCTTCCCCCTCTCTCTGCCTGCCTCTCTGCCTACTTGTGATCTCTGTCTGTCAAATAAATAAATAAACTTAAAAAAAAAAAAAGAAAGAAAAACTTTCCCTTGCATTGTACCAACTACTACCTTTTCTAGTTCTACTGGTGGGTGAAAACAAAATGCTTCAAAGCTGCCAAGGAAAATAATTTTAAGAGAAGGTCTCTGTTCAGAGAATGTAATTCAAACAAACCAGGAGCCTTTAGGAGTTAAGAGAATAATCAGAAACTTTTCTGGAAGGTTGAGTGTCAAAAGTTTGGTGGCTGAGATAACAGCATTGATACGATACATACCAGCTACTGATGAATGTTAGAAACATCAAAACAGGTCTTACCGTAGAAACAGGACATTCTGGAACTGTTCAGGGCAAAGCATTTTATCTGATATTTTTGCTCCAGTGCTTACTCTTTATGGCCTTCAGTATCAACTCAAAAGAAATAAAAATCCTGAAACTACAGTCATGGTTTTCCTTTACAGTAAGGCAAGGAAATAACTGCCTATATTTGCTATTATCTTGGGCAGTGTGGTGGGCCCCACCTTTCTCCTTCCACCTCTTCCTGAATATGCGTTTTTCACATAAGAGCATGGCTCTCACGAAGGCACGGTTTCCGAGGGCAGGGAGATTTTTCTGTTCTACCGAATTAGCCCCCATTCTTTGTGTTAATACCTGAAATTGTTATAAAGGGACCACATTTCTCCTCCTTCATAATTAGAAAGGCAGCTAAAAATCAAAGCATCTCTTAAGTTCACACTGATATGTGCCAACTTAACCAAAGTCAGATCCTTTCCTGAGAAGAAAATGTTTTTCAGGGAAGAGAAGGAAACAAGTAAGAGCAGGAGGGCGAGTGGGACGAATACCCAAGACACAGAAGGCCTGCAAGGGCTGCAGCACGGCGATGGCCAGGGGTCCTCGAACACTAGCTGCCACCTCACCTCTGGCCTATCGGGCCTAGAATAACCCCCGGCAAGGAGATTCTACTCCTGACCCCCACCCCACCTGCACCTGCAGTTCTCAGAGTTGTTTCCAGGAGACAGTGGCTACGTCACCCTCGTGACCGTGAGCACTGCTTTCTCAAACAGGTCAAGATGAGGCCAGAGCTATTCAACACCAGTGTAAAGCAAAGCAACTCCTCAAGATCCAAGTTCTCGACTGGGGCCTTGATGAAGTTAATTTGTCTTTCTATAGTTTATTTAAAAGCATGGAACACTGTCAATCTGTGGGATTCCTGCAATGGTAACAGAAGACTAAGCTAAACAGCAGAAAGGAGTCTCTCTAAACAATATATGGGAAGGAGAGAGAAAAGGTGCTGGCGGATGAAAGAACCTCTGAAGAAGACAGATATCTAGTGAACATATGATTATGGTTCGGCTTCCCCACTGCCCCAAAGTGACAGTAAAATATGCACTTCTCATCTTTAAACAAAGCAGATTATGGGTTGATATTTAAAAATCAGCAAGCCAATAGGTTATTAAGGATCCCAGAGTCTTGCTTGCTAAAAAGGGGGTAGATGTTGGTCAGTGATTTTTAACAACCTTCTAACTTCCTAAACCACAACAGATAGTAAGCTATTAGCTACCAAACAGTGGGAGTTACTACATCAAACTATACCTTTGGTTCAACTAAGCAAGGAGGGAGCAAAACCGAGGCCGCAAAAAAGGTGCTGGCATCCAGTGGAATGACTTTGTTATTCTAAAAGGATAGAAGCAAAAAACCCAAACCAAACCAAACCAAAAACCAACAACCCCACAAATACACCACTCTAAACAAAGTCCTTGGATGGGAAACCTGGTTATTAAGTTACAAAGTGCTCTGAAAGGATGATGTATACCAACATCTGCTCCAGAGCAAATGGGACCATATACAGAGTCCTCTACTTTGATACAAACAATTACAAAATAAGGCCAACATATAAATACACCACCAGCTAAAGGTTTTATAAGCTCCCCAGTTATGGTATAGATGTTTCCTTTTGGAATATCTTTGAATCTTATCAATATATTACATGATTAAGGTCTCGCCTCAATTTCTGATTACCTACCTTTACATATAAACAAGACATTTATTTCAATGCTGGGAAAGACTACTAATGGACTAAGGGCTGGGCTGATTAAGGAGACTATCACGCCAACTCGGATTGTGCTTGCCAATTTCTTAAAATAGTTCTCAAGAGCTGAACAAAAGAAATTTTCTTTTCCTCAAAGAGTCTGACCCATTCGGATATCCTCGTGTTTTCTTCTGTCCTGTTCACTCTAACAGGGGACTTCCAAAAATTATTCTTTTTTTTTTTTTTTTTTTGACAGATGGAGATCACAAGTAGGCAGAGAAGCAGGCAGAGAGAGGAGGAAGCAGGCTCCCCGCTGAGCAGAGAGCCTGATGCGGGGCTCGATCCCAGGACTCTGGGATCATGACCTGAGCGGAAGGCAGAGGCTTTAATCCACTGAGCCACCCAGGCGCCCCTCATTCTATCTTTTAAAGATACCAAAGATAAAAGTTTAGATCTCTTTTATTCTTTCATGGATCCCAAAAAAAGCATTTACCCTAAATTTAGGAAGTTAAACAGTATCATTAAAAAAAAGAAGAAGAAAGCAAGCAAGCGAGCAAGCAGAACTGGAAAATAGCATGTATCAAACTCTCCAAAGAATACAGAAAAAGAAAAAACTGGATCTATTCCTCAAATGTGCCCAGGATAAATTACAAACAGGTAAGAGATGTGAATGTAAAATAATGAAACACTTAAGCACTAGAGGAAGCACGGGGAATTCCTCCCTCATCATAGAGTAGAAGAAACTTTAGGACTCAAAATCCAGAAGCAATATGGAAAAAGCAAATTTTACTACATAAAAATCTACATGGCAAAAACCAAAAGAAAAAAAAAAGATAATTTAAGAACTTACAAAGAATGGTGTGATGTACATCACAAAGGGTTAATACCCCTAAATGCATAAAAAAATTTTAAACAGAGAAGACCAACATACCTAAAGAAAAAATAAGACACATGAACAGGCAGTTCACAGAAAAGGAAATAAAAATGTCCTAAAACACGAAAATATGTTTACTTGCACATAAGAGAGCGCCAATTAAAACTACAGTAGAAAAAAAAAAAAAAACTACAGTAGATACCATTTTCCTCCTGAAAGACTGTCCCCCAAATAGAGAAGTGTGACAAGTCTGTGAACACAGTTCAGAAAAGAAAGTCCTCTCATCCAGTGCTGCTGGGCTTGTACAATGCTAGAGCACAAGCCTTCTGGAGGAGGATTTGGCAGTATCGAACAAACATATGAATTTACCCTTTGTTCCAATAATCCCATACTTCTAGCAATATGTCCCAAAGAAACACTAGCAAAAATACCAGATAACATGCGCACAGGGCTAGTCATTGTGGCATTATTTACAGCAGCAGAGACTGGAAAGACCCTAATTATGTCCATTGCTAGGGAATTAGCCGAATCAACTGTGGCACTCCAAGGCAGCGCTTGAAAAGAGAAAGCAGCATATCTCCCTCCCTCTGTGGCTGAAGTGAACTTCAGTTGTAGATTAGGTAAAAAAACAAGGTACAGAAAGAACATTATGTAAAGTATCAACTCCCGAGTCAAAAACGTGGAGAACACACACACGCATTTTTAAAAAACGATAAAAGGAAACTGAAAACTAATAAAAATCATAACCTATATAGGCAGTGAGGGAACAGTGTGATGGGAATAGAAATGGAAGCTGGAATTCTTGAAATACACTTCATTTTGTAAGCTATATGTTAAGTACAAAGAAAACTGAGGATAACATTTAAATTATTGTAATAATCATACTGATTCATTTTGAAAAGCACATAGTGTGACAACACCCGAAAAACAAATAGAGTTAACAAATGGGCAGAAGACATGAACAGACACTTCTCCAAAGATGACACACGAATGGCTAACAGACACAAGAAAAAGTGTTCATCATCATTAGCCATCAGGGAAATTCAAATCAAAACCACACTGAGATATCATCTTACACCAGTCGGGTGGCAAAAATTCACAAGGCAAGAAAACAACAAATGTGGGGCGCCTGGGTGGCTCAGTGGGTTAAAGCCTCTGCCTTCGGCTCAGGTCATGATCTCAGGGTCCTGGGATTGAGCTCCACATCAGGCTCTCTGCTCAGCAGGGAGCCTGCTTCCTCCTCTCTCTCTGCCTGCCTCTCTGCCTACTTCTGCTGTCTGTTAAATAAATAAATAAAATCTTTAAAAATAAAAAAATTTAAAAAAGAAACAACAAATGTTGGAGAGGATGTGGAGAAAGGGGAACCCTCTTACACTGCTGGTGGGAATTCAAGTTGGTACAGCCACTTTGGAAACAGTATGGAGGTTCCTCAAAAAAGTTCAAAATAGAGCTACCTATGACCCAGGAACTGCACTACTGGGTATTTACCCTAAAGATTCAGATGTAGTGATAAGAAGGGGCACATGCACCCCAACATTCATAGCAGCGATGTCCACAATAGCCAAACTGTGGAAAGAGCTGGGATGCCCTTTAACAGACGAATGAGTAAAGATGTAGTCCATTTATACAATGGGATATTACTCAGCCATCAGGATGAATATCTACCATTTGCTTTGACATGGATGGAACTGGAGGGGATTATGCTAAGTATGAGTCAAGCAGAGAAAGACAATTATATGGTTTCACTTATATGTGGAACATAAGGAATAACATGGAGGACATAAGAAAGAGGAAGGGAAAAATACAGGGAGGGAAATCAGAGGGGGTGACAACCCATGAGAAACTATGGACTCTGGGAAACAAACTGAGGGTTTCAGAGGGGAGGGGTGGAGGGGTGGGTTAGCCCGGTGATGGGTATTAAGGAGGGCACATGTTGTAATGAACACTGGGTGTTATAAACAATGAATCATGGAACACTACATCAAAAACCAATGAAGTACTGTATGGTGACTAACATAATAAAAAAAAGAAAGAAAAACATGTAGAGTAAGCAAATAACATAAGCTCATTAGGAACCAAGATTTTCAATGTAAAGGAAAGAGCTATAAATATCAAGCCAAGTATATTAAGTAAAAAATCCTCTAATCCTAAATATAAACTGGAAATATCCATATGAACTCAATGTTTTCTCATTTAAAAGAGGAAGAAAAAAGAAGCCGCCACCACCACCAACAAAAAAACGATTTCCTCAGCTCTACACACCAAAGTCCTAGAAATAACTTCTTCAGTAGCAGTGCACAACTTCAGTACCCAGACAACAATCTAAATTAGATTTCTCACTAAAAGGAACCAGGGCCACTTGGAGATACACGTGCTTCCCGGCCTGCCATCGAAAATACATGAGCCCAGAAATGTTTTCTATATTATCACCAGCTTTAGAAAAAGCCTCCTCCATGCCCTGTATACAACTATTTCCCCTTCTTCATTTTAGTAAGAACATCCTGACAAAGGTTTCTCAAGACTTATAGTCTTTTCCCTTCTCTTCCAGAAATTTTCAGGCAGAAATCCCCACCCTAGGGACTGTGTGTCCCCCAGATCAGGAAAGAGAAAGTTCAGCAAGGAGCATCAGAACCTAAGGGGGTGAGGAGGGTATCCACAGGTAAGGAGGGGACAACCCTAGGGAGGCAGAGTGATGAGCAGAGCAAATATGCAGGGGGAAAGACGGGAGTCAGGTTACAAACAGGGACACTGTTCAAGTAAATAAAGAATTTAGGAATAACAGAAGCCAGGTTGTTCTCTATTGAAGAGACACACAAATATGGACCAAGAGAAAACTGGAATGAACCATGAAGGTCTGCACTGGAATGGAAGCACTGTTGTGGATTTATGGTCTTCACAATACATACAAATGGAAGAAAATGTGTGTGTGCATGCACATATGCATGCAAATAAATCTTACCCCTAATAGCAATAAACACACCCTAAATCTCGGCTTTTACACCACTCCCTAACAAATAGTATCAGGATGGAGAAATGGGGCAATGAAAAGTTCCAGATAATGCTGAGAACATCTTCTTGTGCCCAAAGCAAGGGAAGGGTAATACGTAACAGGAACATGTTAAAAGGGCACAGAAGGGGTGCCTGGGTGGTTCAGTCACTAAGCATCTGCCTTCAGCTCAGGTCATAATCTCAGGGTCCTGGGACTGAGCCCTACATTGGGCTCCCCGCTCAGCAGGAAGCCTGCTTCTCCCTCTCCCCCTGCTTGTGCTCCCTCTCTCGCTGTCAAATAAATAAAATCTTTAAGGAAAAAAAAAGGACATACCAGCTTGAAGGAACACTCACTTGCCAAACTGGGGACAATGTGAGCATCACAAAATGGTTATAATGGATTAAAATATTGAATAAGAAATAATGAGTCCATACAGATATTAAGTAGGAAGACACATTTGGAACAGGACACAAGTGAACAGCATCATATGAAATAAATGGAGACTGGGTGCCACTTGAGAAGACAGCAGCATTTCTGCATTTCTCCAAAGATGCCTAACCTGAGAAAACCGCGGACAACCCAAAAATTGAGGAATGCACTTACACGCTCATTCCAAAAATAAATAAAATCTTAAAACAACAACTCTTTTCAGGGTCACTCCAATGGGTAGATGGGACTGATGGATGGACAGATTTTAAGAAGGAAACACCCTATCTAAACATTGCATACATGTTTTGTTCTCTATCATAATTATTTCCTGTTGTGGGGAATGCAACATCTTATTTCATTTTGTTCCCTTACTCTGACAAAATATTAAATATCACACATTATTTTAAGTGGCTAATTGTGTTGAGTAATTTGAGTTTATCAGACTAAAAAGTGATTGCCATATTAATATAATCATTAATCCTATCACTAACTTCAAATTATCAAAGAATTTAAGAACTATAAACTCTATCAATGTTTTGGAAGATTTTCCTTTTTAAGTCAGTGTTAATGAAAAATACCCTTAATTTCCAGTACCCAGAAGTCTAAGACACCGTTAGGTACCTGGTCTTCCTGAGCAACTAGATCTGGAGAGCACCCAAGTCCTGGCATCTCACTGCTGACTTATGAGTAGCTGGAGTCACAGCAATCGTTTGCATACTCACAATGTGCCACTCCGTGTGACAGGAGGCCTGCTGTTACTAACTAAAATCTTAGATACTCTTAGCCAAGGCATGTAAAAGAACAGCAAGTGAAACTGCGTTGTCAAGAGTGAGAATATCTAACCATCGTCAATACAGCATTCATGAACTTCCCGCTTCTCTATCATGGTGAGTTCCAAACTTCTTTTTTAAACAGGGACGCTTTGTTCAAATCTTACTTGGAAGTATATATACAAATGGTTTGTTGTTTCACAGCAGCCCAGGAGATGCTGTAAAAGCCACTCCTGCACAACACATTCCCTGGGAATGGCCTAGGTCTTCATCAGCTGTAAAAATGCACATTGGAACAAAATGCCAGTGATTACCAACAAGGCACAAGTGCATCCACGAGGTGACTATCCATGAAGGTGCCTGGAATGAACACTCCATATGTGGACAGGAGAGGGAGCCATCGAAATTGTGCTCAAAAGTCAGAAATAAAGGGATACAACAACTTAGAGAAAGAACAAATGATTTTACTAAGAATTTTAAGATGACTTAGAGGTCCGCTCGAAACTTGATTCCATCACCTTAGAGCTGAACAGCACTCAATTCTGCCAAGGAGTTCAGGCAGGTAGAAACTAAACTATAACTTGTAAGTTAGGATTGGTTCTGTCCTTGAGAAAAGAAAACTCCGAATACCAATGGCTTAAAGAACACAGAAGTTTGTATCAAAGGCAGAGTTAAGTGCTCTGGGGAAATAGGCCTTTATTCTGAACACCCATGTGTTCCGCTGACTCCACATTAACCCCACCTACGGATTCATTCAGTGTGTCCCCCTACTTTTCTATCCACCCATCCATCCACCCTTTTAACCTTTTAGATTGGCCACTGAGAGGGATGAAATTCAGTTGGCCAGAATGCATCCATCCCTCGGGATTCACCACACAGTGTTCATAACCAACACACGGCAGCACAACCACGTGCCACACCAGCCGCCGCCGAAGTCGGACCAATGTACAAACCTGCTACTACCTGAGGAAGGTGAAGCCGTCATATGTGAGATGAAAATGGAGTCGTCAAAGTTACCCCCCAATTCCTCTAACTCTTAGCATCTGGGCACTTGAAATAAGCTTAAAATAAACTTCTTTGTATTTGGGCCATGACCTTTTCCACGGAATAGCAGAAGCCAGGTTCTAGCTTGGAAGCAGGAAAGAGACGAGTAAAAGGTGGCGAAGACTTTTTGCCCACTACGAATAGCTGGACTTCAGCAACTCCAAAGAACGCACGCATTTACCGTGCCAGGCTCAATACTAGGTCTTGGGGGCAGAAAAGGAGGGGTGAAGAAACCTTATAAATTACAACGGTTCGTGGCCCTCCAAAGCCCAACCCAACTCAACCATCTTACTCCTCAATATTCAGTTCCTCTCACTGGGTTGTCCTGGACATCAAAAGAGCAGCACTGACAAGGAAGAGGAAGCAAGTGTACACAAGACCAGTCAGTACGCCAAAACCACGGCGACAGACGGCTGTGATTCTGTGGCTGAAGACTTGCCACAGCTCATGAAGCCATGCGCACGGGTGGCCCGCACATGCGTAAAGGCTGCTGTCAGCTGCCTTAAGGACGGTCGTTCATGTCTGACTCCAAGAGCTTCTGCACAGGGCTCAGGCTTTGAGAAAAAGAAAGTTTATAATTCAAAAAGTTACTCAACACATCATTAATTACATCATGTGCCAAAAAGAAGAAACAATGACAATATCCGATTACTAGCTAGTTATTTCTTCTCAAGGAAAAGTTAAATTCACTAATGATTAAGAAATTAATTTCAGTTGTTTTACTTCTGTTGAAAAAATGTTTTAAATGACAAAATGTGATTAGTTGGCATGTATATAATTTGACACACTGTAATTTGTATAAGTAAATATACCTGAAAAGTTATTCAGTAGATACAATGTAACTTTCATTTAGAACTTTAGGGGTTTTTTGTTTGTTTTTTTAAAGATTTTATTTATTTATTTGACAGACAGAGATCACAAGTAGGCAGAGGGGCAGGCAGAGAGAGAGGAGGGGAAGCAGGCTCCCCGCCGAGCAGAGAGCCCGATGCGGGGCTCGATCCCAGGACCCCGGGACCACGACCTGAGCCGAAGGCAGAGGAAGAACTTTAGTTATTTTTAACCTTCAATTTTAAGAAGGTTCATACTTATTCCTTTTATGTATGAAGCACAGCTCTACATGAAGTACGTAATATGTAGGGGCAAACAGAAAAAGGTCTAAGAAGGTTCCCTAGGGGAGAGACAATAAAAGCAAGCTGAAAAACAGGACAACATCTATCAGATGGGCAATGGAGCAGAGTCATCCAACTGGAGGGTCCAACACACCAGTCTGCTGAGTTCTGGAACATCAAGTAAGTCCCCTCCACCCGCCATGACACAAAGTGAAATGAGCATCAGTGCAGAGAACTCCGTCTGGCACATGTAAGAGAAGGAGGCAAAAACAAATACTCCAAACCACGGGGCTACGTGAACTGCATGCTAATGGCTCGAGCGTCAGCACCGTGTCCCCCGGTACAGGGCTGCTCCCTGCGTGGGGATCACGGCTGCTGTGACCACTGGCTCCAGTTCTTTAATCTCTTCCAAGAAGGTAACAAAAGCTATATTTGAAGGCTTGCCTCAAACACGAAAAAGCAGAGAAGCGGAGGAAAGAAGAACTGTTTTTACACCGAGTAATAAGGTTAGGAACACATCAAAACCTTTTTTCTTTTAAGCCTGATGCCTTCAGAGTAATGTCTCTGTTGGTAACTAGTGTGGGCACATCATATGGATCCCCCTTTACTGGCGTCCAGAACAATTATGTAAATCAAACCATAAATGAAACACCTTCACTTCAACAGTTGTTCAACAGATCTGCTGTATTTCCAAGCTCAAGTTACACTAAAAACCAGTGTGAAGACTAGAAAAACCTCAGTTTCACCCGTATTTTTTAGCATCTGAAATCCTTCACAGGTGTCCTAAAAAAGGAAAAGGTCATGACCTACAGGTCAAGTCAATGATCATTAGGTGTTACTGTAACAGAAGGTCTCTAAAGAAGCACCAGCGGCACATATGGTGCAGGATTAAATGTGCGTATTCTTTACACGGTTAGTATTTATTTCACAAGATGACTTCTGAGCAGCATGAAAACTAGAATGGTCAAAACTAAAAGTTGTAAAACCTGTCTCTTAGGAATCTTGTCTCAAGTTAAACTGAAGTTTTCTGGAGAACTGTAAATAAAACCAAACAACTCGGTAAAAAAAAAGTTAAAAAGGGGAAAAAATACAAACTAATGTCAATGCAGCCAACTGCACACAAAAGCCTACCACCTCCTACAAGAAATTATTTTTGCCACTGATTTGCCCAGCAACCATGTAACTGTCCTAAGCACAAAAACGTTGAGTTTTTTTTTCTTGCCCAAAAGTGGCTTCTGAAGAGGATAAATGCATTCTGACATACATAATTTAGTTTGCAACAAACCACAAAAGGGAAGAAGCTTGGGGGGGGGAGGCAATATATATGCTGCAATAATCTGATCAAATGCCACTCAAACACTGAGCAAACCCTTCTGAAACCCTCAAAGGCTCTACAGTCTGCTGAAACGTTAAAGGTCCCCCTGCCTGCCGCACTTTAACTGCCCTTATTCTATCACCAACTCCATGTTCTGTCTCATGCTAGGTTAAGTGCAAAGGTACTCAGCAAGGGAAAACTCTAAAGCTACACAACATGGCTTCTAAGTCCGGCTGTGGCCGTGAGCCCCGCGTGTTCCTGCACAGACCCCTCAGGCTGCAGAGAGCAGCTACCTTCATAATAAACAAGGTTACACTCCGATGTCAATAGAACGCCTTGGGATCAATGATCGATCAAATGAGCTTCTGGATTTCTCTCACAATGGACAGGGCCACATTTCTCAAAGGGGAACCAAATTCTATCCACGTATCACCACCAAACAGCACAGCACACAGGGAAGTCCGTGGTGTTCATTAGAAAACAAAGAAGAAATCAAGTGTAACTGTCAAAGAACTGACACTAGCAGGAGTCTCTGGCAAACAGACTTAGCTCAATTATAAATGCAAAGCCACCAGGGACTTTTAATTATTAAAAAGTAAACCATATGCCAGAGTAACAGAAGACAACTCAGTAATCAATCAAGAATGGTAGGAAATGGTAACTCTTAATCTTTATGATACTTTCAAGACCTTTTCTTTGCAGAAAAAGCTATATACAAAATAACAGTAAATCAGTGGAAATGATGTAGCTAAACAAGCTCCAACTATCAAATACCTATTATTTACATATTTACCTAGGAGATACATACATATCTATATGATCTATATAATATATATGTGAGATTTTAGATGGATACCAGCTTTACTACTGACTTATTTTGACAAACCACTTACTTTAAGTGTTGATTTCTTTAACTATAAAAAAGACCATGTTTGTCATTAATCGAAATAGACTTAGAAATGCTTACTAGAAATGAGGAACTATTATTCAGAACGACAGTAATTCTCTTTGGTTTGATGGCTCTTACAGAAAGCGCATAGAAAAAAAGATGTGGCCAAAGCTGGTGATAGGGACACTAGAAGTAAATACCCTGTTTTATTTTCCCAGAATAGCCAGTTTAGATATACTGAAATATGTACTGGTCCAGGCCACCCATATACATAAAGAAGTTGTACCATAGCTTTTCAAATTATATAAATATAGAAGATTTCATAGATGTCAGACTTTAAAATGTTAGAATATTCTACTATGAAACCCTAAATAAATTCAAAAGGAAAACAGAATATTGACTCTGTTCTCATACTAAATCAAAACCATAGTAACAACTTGGTCTAAAAAACTGAACATAAAGATTTATAACCACATGGAAAGGTTACAATTTATGAATGCATTTTCTAATTAAAAAAAACAACAACAAAACTCCAAACCAAAACAGAATCTACATATTAGGGAAATTAAGTGAGAAGCATTACATATTTTAGCAACAATATAATAAAAGATTTAAATACTACCACAGATTTAGAATTATAAAAATCTGAAGATCAACATATACTAGCTGTTATAAAAGTTCCAAGCAGCACAAACCATGAAATTTTCCAAATGCTAAGTGCTGCAGCTCCTACCTTTCAGAAGTTCCTTGAATCAATCTTCTCCTTGGAATAGCTATGCCTAGTACTGAAGTTCAAGTCCACAACCTCACTACTATAATTTAGTGTATACTCTATCAGAGTATACACACCCCAATACGTTCCAACCATCCTCTTTGCCCCTACTCTCTATGCCACCCAACCTCCATATTGCTGCTAGATTAATCCCTTGGACTCACAGATCTAAGTCATATCACTTACTTGTTTAAAAAAAAAAAAAAAAGCCTTCAGTATTTTTCTCCTGATTAGCTAAAATCCCTTATTCTAGGATCCAGGATGCTAAATATAGTCCTAAGCTTACTCTTCATCATATAGTCAAACCAAATGCACTAGGCCCCATATACCTTCGTATTTGCCTTTCCTCATGCGGTGTGCTTTGCTTCCTCTGTCTCCACCTATTTCTTCCTTCAAATGCCCATCTATTTCTTCCTTCAAATGCCCATCTGATTGCCCAGAAGCTCATTAATGCTCTCCCAGATGCCCTCAGTTGCACTACTTCCCTCTTTGGAAACCTCAAGACACTTGTCATACGGAGCAGTGTGGTGCGGGAGTCCGTATGTGGTGCTCCCCCCCCTGCCCCCTGCAGGTGCCTGGACAGCAGGGCCTGTCTTCATCTTGGTCTTCCTGAAACCTGCCTCATTACCTAGGAACTCAGATTCCTTTAAGAAATAAATGTCTAAGGAGCTTACTAAAGCTAGAGGGGCATAATATGAAGATGTTGGTTTGTGGTTTACAGAAACATCATTAATATAAAAGTTACACCTAAAAGTATCCTGTCCAAAAGATGTGGTTTGTGTACACACACACACACACACACACACACACACAGGAATATTACACAGCCATCAAAAAATGAAATCTTGCCAATTACAATAACATGGATGGAACTAGATGGTATGACGCTAAGCGAAAGAAGTCAGAGAAAGAATTATCTTATGATCTCACTGATATGTGAAATTTAAGAAACTAGGCATAGGATCATAGGGGAAGAGAAAAAAATGAAGTAAGATGAAACCAGAGAGAGAGACAAACTATAAGAGATTCTTAATTTTAGGAAGTAAAATGAGGGTTGCTGGAGTGGAGGGGGCAGAGGGGTGGGGTAAGTGGGTGATGGAAATATGGGAGGGTTTGTGTTGTAATGAATGCTGGGTATTATGTAAGACTGATGAATCACAGACTTGTACCCCTGAAATTATAACACATTATATGTTATTTTTATTATTATTATTTTTTTTATTTGACAGAGAGAGATCACAAGTAGGCAGAGAGGCAGGCAGAGAGAGAGAGAGGGAAGCAGGCTCCCTGCCGAGCAGAGATCCCGATGCGGGACTCGATCCCAGGATCCTGAGATCATGACCTGAGCCGAAGGCAGCGGCTTAACCCACTGAGCCACCCAGGCGCCCTGTAATACATTATATGTTAATTCAAAATAAATTTTTTAAAGTTTCTTATCCATAATCGATTATGCTGCATTTTACCATTTCAGCTCTTTGAACCTTTGAAGGAAAAGAAAATTACACCTCATATACATGGCATAATCTGTTTCAGAGAACTGACTTTTATCCAGTTAGTCTGTTTTTGAAGTGAAGATGCTAAGACTTCAGAAGGTGAAGAAGATGAGTCACATCAGCTTTCAGGTTGCTATTCATTTGGAGGACTGTATCTTAATACAGAATTCTAGAAGAGCAAACTAGTGAAGGAGTAAGTAAAGGCACTGTGAAGGTAGGCAACTTGGTGCTGTGGGAGGGGCACTGGGTGGCAGGAGCCCTCAGTTCTCCAGCTGACACACAGTCCAGCTCACTCGACTTGCCCAGTCCTGGTCCTTCACCTGTCAAACCAGGAACTGGACTTGCTGAACTCCAAGATCCAGTTCTAACACTTCCGAGTTAAGAAGGTAATTATTAATGAGAGATGTAGAAGAAAACAGTAACTCCCTGTCATATTTAATCTCTCAACTTCATTAAAAAAAAATAAATAACTTCACACATCTTCAACCTAAAAAGGCCTACAGGTTTCAGGATTATTGCATTTTTAGAGAAGTCTTCAAATAAAAACAAAACATTAAAACAAACCAACGACAAAAAATAATCTATGAGGACTAGGAAAAATAAATATAAGAAAAACAAACACAGGTCCTCTGACAAACCTCACACCACCATATGTAACTGCCAAATAACACTTAAAAAAAAAAATGAATGTTCTGTCGTAAGTTTAAGAGGCCAAATAATGATGAAAAATTGTCAGGTAAGCAGGAGGAACAAGTTGTTGGATATTTCTTTCAAGCTGTTTCTGGATCTCTAGTCTAACAAAACAAACTCAGATGCAAACTACAGGGATACTAAACGCAGAAACTCCAGAATGCCTCACATCAGTAGTATACAGACTCCACCCAGTTAGCCTAACTGAAACTCCCCAACACATTTTACTGCCCTTGGGCTTTTAGACAGGAAGAAGCTCAGTCTTCCTCAGTCAGCCTTAGAACTTAATTACATGTGAAGCCTCTCAGGATAACTTTCAGGTTCTTCCTTTGCCTTAAAGGCTTCAGACGGGCAGCTTCTGAATGCACATCATCAGGTCAGGTTCTCCCAGCACCCAGTCTGGAATCCTGAGTTCAGAAGTCTCACCCTGGGGCTGGGGGCTTGACAGTGCCAGTAACTATGGGCTACCACACTCAGCTAGAACAAAAGTATTTTGTGCAGACCCAGAAGACTCTACAAGCATTTTCCCAAGATGCTTCAGGGAAAAGGAATGTTTTCTGGAAAATACTAACAATGAAATGAAGTTCTATTTCCCACCTCTCCACCCCAATCAAACTGAAAAAAATACCAAAACAGGGCCTGGACTCTTCATTACATTATCACTAACTCTGGATTCGACCGATCAGTCTTACCTTCTGATGCTTTGATCACATATCCGCCCTTCTTTTCACCAGGAGGCACATTAAGCAACTGCATGATTCTGTCCAGTAGCCCATGGATTATCTCAAACCCAGGATTCTTGTTGTAATAAACAGCACAGAGATGCCTGTAGTTTCTTGCACCTACATCTGAAAAAATGAAAGAATTGGCCACAAGGCCACAGTGACCATTACTCAAGAAAGAACTGTGAGCCTAAAAAGCATCTTTAGGAAACTTAGAGCTAGGGCAAATACTACTTACAGTAAACTGGGGGGGGGGGGGGGGACCACTAAGTTCAAAAAAAGTCGAAATTAAATTTTATTGTTTGAAGAACACACATAGGTTAGAAAACCATGAAGTGAAGAAGGGAATAACTATCACTAAGTTAGGATAGTAATTACTCTAGAAAGAGAAGTGATATGATGGGGAAGAGCCTTACAAGACGCTTAAGAAACTGGCAATATTCTATTAGTTTGGATGGTTACAGTAGTATTTGCATTACAGTCTTCTTAAACCATATATTGCAGATACTCTTCATATCTAAAACATGAAAAAAAGCAACAAAGGAAGAGAAGAACCACACCAATGTAAAAATAAGCTAAAACAAAACAAAACAAAAACCTCTACACACAGGAAAAAGACTGAAGAAAAATATACCTAAATGTCGACACAGGTTATATTTGGGCAGACACCGTTTTTTCTAAGTCTTACCTATTTTCCAATTGTTCCTTGATTAGTATACATTATTCTACTTTGAAATCAGAACTTACAAAATGTACTACTTTAAGACAGACTCGCAGCAATCCAAAAGAACCCTTCCAGTGACTGGATAAATAAACTGTGGTTCATCCACACAGTGGACTACTACTCAGCAATAAAAAGGAACAATGTATTAACAGACCTGACAGCCTGGATGAATTTCAAGGGCATTCTACTGAATGAAAGAAGCCAGTCTCAAAAGGCTACATTTAAATGCATTTTTTGGACATTCTGGAAAAGGCAAAAAAACAACAGCAAATGAGAAGAGACGGTGGTTGCCCGGGGTTCGGACGTGGAGGGAAAATGTGACGGGTGGCTTTTGGTCGTAACAGAGCTGATTTGTATCTTGTAACCATGGTTACAAAGATCTGAAACTTTCCCCCTCTCTCTCTGCCTGCCTCTCTGCCTACTTATGATCTCTCTGTCAAAAAAAAAAAAAAAAATCTAAAAAAAAAAAAACTGGCTAGTGGCTTAGTGGGTTGGGCCTCAGGTCACGATCTCAGGGACCTGGGATCTAGCACCACATCAGGCTCTCTGCTCGGCAGGGGGCCTACTTGTGATCTCTCTCTCTCTCTGTCAGATAAAACAAAAACAAACTTTAAAAAAAAAAGATCTGAAATTTTATTAAAACCTCTTTTCAAAAGAAAGTGCATAGCGTATAAAGGTAAAACTCAAATTCAACAGTGAGCATTTAATCTTAACAGATATATA
>ML108240.1:35433-67526 GCA_003697995.1 Taxidea taxus jeffersonii | reverse complement strand
AGAAAGGAGCAACACCTAGGGAGAAGGAGTAGACTGGAGAGAGAAGGTCACCCGATGAAATAATTCAGCAGAAGCTGAACATTTAAGGGTGACTATAAATCCAAATCATCTTTAAAATTCTTGGCGCACCTGGCTGGCTCAGTCAGTAGAGCAGGTAACTCTTGATCTCAGGGTTGAGATTAGTTTGAGCCCAATGCTGGGTGTAGAAATTACTTAAAAATAAAATCTTGTAAAAAAAAATGAAATTCCGCTCAAATTCCACATCTTTCAAAACAAGCCTTCTTTGAACACTCTTATTCATGGTCAGATGTCCTTCATTTTTCTCTTGTGTGATGGATGATTCCTCACACCATTATTAAACTTTCCTCATTATTTTGGACAGCTGACTATATTATCTTGTCAATTATATTGCTTTTTGAAGAACGGGTTGCATTTATTTACACTTTTTCCACAGGGCATAGTTCAACTCTATAAGCGGGGTGGATATACAACAAATATTTGTCATATGGACAAATGGATCGACCTGCTTTGTTTGCAGGTAGATAATCCACGTTAAAAGAAGTAAAATGACTAATGATATACACTAACTGAGTACCAGAATCAAAGGGAAAAGGCCTCTTTTTTGGGCAGACTCACAGCACTGAAGGAGTGAATAAAATAACCTCGAAGAAAAGATTTAGGTTAAGCAGACAAGTACGAGGCAAAGATAACAGATACATTAGAAAACTGAAAAGATAATGTGGAAGAAGAGAGATAAGACCTTTTTTTTAAATGAAAGCAAATATTGGGAAACCAAAATGAAATTGTTGAGTATAATTTTATGGGTCAAAAAAGTGATGATAATACAATCTCTATGATTTATGACTTACTAGTAAGAAGTTCAAGAACAAATATAGTCAATAAAACTTCCTACTGATTTTTATTGCTGATTTGAAGTGGTGCCTTGGAAATAATGGTTCTTAATCTATTCGGGTTCCTTACGCACTTTTGGTATCAAAGCATTGAATAGTGTTTGCCCCTTTTTGTCTAAGGCAACTTTTTAAATCCAAGCTTCTACAAAGAGCACATAAAATCTTAAACTCTTAGAAATATAGTTTCTTAAAGACATGAGTTTTTAATAGTAACATGGATAGGCCCTTAACTATAGCTGTGTGAGTGGTCTCACTGAACATGTAGTATACCAGGCACTTTGAGACGCTTGGTGGTTTGGCCACAATCATACATTGGATTATATGGTAAGTGCTCATATTTCGTTTCAATTAGTAAAAAAAAAAAAATGCTTTTCAAATAGTCATCTGTTTTGGAAAACACTGTTTTGTAATGCATATGATTTAGGAAATCTTTAAATTACATGTACCAAGAGGGACATCAAATCATGTCACCTCAGCACCTAAAATTAAACCTTCTCCCTCCTCCTCCCAACCACATGCCATAGTTAATGTTTATTGCTTGGCTTTGGGTTGATGATCTGGATCTGCTTCTCCTACTTCTTTGAAGAATTTGTCTGTCATATGCAGATCAGAGCTTCACCTTTCTGTTTTCTTTCTGCATTGCTGAACAGATCTAACCACTGAGGGATACACAACACTGTGTCTCACAATATGATTGACAGATATCCGCATTTTAGTTCTTAAAGAAATTGTTCCAACATTATGTGGACTGCAGTGAACATTTTTAGAAATTGTGAAGGCATAAAAACCAACAAAAGCTTATTCGTTTTTTAAATTCAGAAACACAAAATATACATCAACACTTATTTAAAAACATCTTTCAGAAAGCTAAATTCACTCTGCTAATTTAAGAACATAAGCCAAATGACAATTAAATTATTCAATCATAAAACTATGGATTGGTCTATTTATAAATTTGATATCCCAGAGAAAATATTAAGAATATATGAAAAAGCTCTCTTTCATTTTTTAAAATACAAAATTGTAAAGTAAAAATATTTTAAACCAGTTTTTTTTTAACAAAAATTTAAGTGCTTAGTGTCTCCAGCTAGAACATTGTGATGTCGCATGATCGACATAACATTGAGATCTATCTCAAACTTGGCGTGACCTGGATTCACCTTCATTTTTAAATTTACATTTATTAGACAAGGCCCTTAAAATCTTTGGAATGTTTTATTTCAGTTAACACTAACTGAAAATTAAAAATCTCTACCTACCTTACAAAGTGTTGGTAGATGGAAAAGAAAGAATATATAGTAAAATAAAACTTAAAATATTGTTATCATTTATTATCAAATATAGTATTTAGATATCTGGTCCCTGAGAAGATAGTATGGGCTCACTTTTTCCTGCCCTTCCACTATAGATGCCCTAGAAATAATTCAACAGATAGTCATTAAAAAATACTGCAATTTTCATAAAAATATTATCATAAAAAAGACTTATTAACAAAGAAAAGCCCAGGACCAGATGGTCTCACTGGTGAATTCTACCAAACATCTGAAGAAAAATTAATGCCAATCCTTCTATAACTCTTTCAAAAAACTGAAGAGGAGGGCACACTCCCAAAGTCATTTTATGAAGCCAGCATTATCCTGATACCAAAGCAGACAAAGAAAATTACAAGAAAATTAATAACATCCCTAATAAATATAGATGGAAAATTTCTCAAACAAATACTAGCAAATTGAACTCAATTGCACATTAAAGATCATACATTCTGACCAAGTGAGATCTGCCACTGGGATGCAAAGATGGTTTAACATATGTACCTCAGTAAGTATGACACACCATATTAATGAAATTAAAGAGAAAAATCATATGGTCATCTCAAAAGATATACAAAAAAATGGAAAAAATTCAACATTCTTTCATTATAAAAAGTCTCAACAATTTAGGCATAGAAGAAATGTACCTCAACATAATAAAAGCAATATTGACAAGCCCAGAGCTACTCAATGATGAAAGGCTGAAAATCTTTCCTTTAAGGTCAAGAGTAAGACAAAGGTGTCCATTCTTACCACTTTATTTAACATAGTAATAGGGGTTCTAGCCAAAGAAATTAGGGGAAAAAATAAATGAAAGGCATTCAAATCAGAAAAGAAGTAAAATTTTATCTGTTTCAGATGGTATAATCTTATATATAGAAAACCCTAAAAAGACTATATTAAAAATTTGTCAGAAGTAATCAACAATTCTATAAAGTTGCAGGATACAGAAATAACAATGAATTTTCTGAAAAAGAGATAAAGAAACAATCCCACTTACCACAGAATAAAAAATAAAGAAATTCTAAAGAATAAATTCAAGGAGATCAAAGTTCTGTATACTGAAAATATAAGACTCAAAGAAAAAAACTTAAGAAGCCACATATAAATGGAAACATATTGTATGTATATGTACTGGAACAGCAAATGTATAGTATTGCAAAAATGTCCATGCTACTCAAAGCAATATATCTATGGACTCAATGTAATCACTATCAAATTTCCAGTAGCATTTTTCATATAATAAAAATATAAACCTAAAACTCATATGAAATCATAAAGACCCTGAATAGCAAAAGCAATCCAGAGAGAAAAAGAAAAAAGGCGAGGCATTTATTTCCTGATTTCAAACTATATTACAAAGCTAAGGTAATCAAAATGGTGCGGTACTGGCATAAAAAGAGAAACACAGACAAATGGGATAGAATCAAGAGTCCAGAAGTAAACCCATGCTCTTATAGTCAACTAACATTTAACAAGAGAGCTAAGAATACTTAATGGGGGATGTATACTTTCTTCAACAAGTGATGGTAAGACACCTGAATAGTCATAGGCAGAAAAATTAAATAGGATCCTTTGATCACAGCACAACAAAAACGAACCTCAAATGGATTAAAGACTTACATGTAGGATCTGAGACCAAAAATCACTAGAAAAAAACATAGGAAAAAAACTTCTTGACATTGATCCTAGCAATGATTTTTTTGGATTTGATACCAAAACACAAGCAATAAAATAAAATATAAACAAATGGGACTATACCAAGCTGAAGAGCTTCTAAATAGCAAAAGGGACAATAAACAAAAATTTTAAAAGGCAATCTATAAAATGGATAAAATATTCCACACCATTTATCTGAAAGGAGTTAAAATCCCAAAATAAATAAGAAACTCATATAACTCAAGAGTAAAAAAGAAAAAAAATCAGTTAAAAAATGGGCAAAGGATTTGAATACACATTTTTTCCAAAGATGACATAATCATAAGGAATTATATCTGAACCACAAGGATATGACATCTCATACCTGTTAGGGTGGCTACTACCAAAAATATGTAAGATATCAAGTGTTGACAAAGATGTAGAAAAAAGAGAACCTTTGGGCACTGTTGCTAGGGATATAAATTGGTACAGCCACTATGGAAAACATATGGAGGCTCCTCAAAATATTAAAAATAGAACTACCATATGATCTAGCAATTCTACTTCTGACTATATTTCTGAAGTAAACTGAATTGCTACTGGAAGAGGTATCTGTCCTCCCATCTCCCTTGCAGCTTTATTGAAAATAGCCAACAAATGGAAAAAATCTATGTGTCCATCAGTGGATGAATGGATAAAAAACAATGTAATATACATATACAATGTCATATTTTTCAGCCATAAGAAGGAAATCCTGCCATTTGTGATAACATGAACGGACCTTGAGGGTCTAACTTGTGCACAAGTTAGACAGAAATACTGGATGATCTCATATATGAAATCTAGAACTCCCTCTCAGCAACCTCATAGAAACAAGAGTAGAATAGAAGACCAAGCAATGGAAGAAATGGGGAGATGTTGGTCAAAAGGTACGGACTTCCAGTTACAAGCTAAATTAGCTCTGGAGATAAAATGTATGGCATGGTGATTATAGTTAGTAATACTATAAATTACAGTTGAAGGTTGCTAAGAGACTAAATCTCAAATGTTCTTATCCCCATACCCCCCACACAAGGTAATTATGTGAGTTGTTGGATGTATTAACTAAGCTTATTGTGTTGGTCATTTCATAATATATATGGGTATCAAATGATAATGCTGTATATCTTAAACTTATGTAATTTAATATATCAATTATATATCAATAAATTTGGAAAAATATACATGTTAAAATGTGTTTTTATATTTCTAAGCATGTATAGTATTTTAGTTATCTTTTTATTTATATATAATTTAGGTTTTCTGTAATGTGGGAATATCAACTTTGAAATTTGTTGAAGCTTGCTCTACAGATTACCATGTACTCAATGTTTGTAAAGTACTCTGTGTGTTTGAGAATTGTATTTTCCATCTAAGTGAGGTGTCAATATGTAGCTTCTGAATCAAGATTACTATTTGTTACTCAAATTTTTTCTTTTTTTCTGTTTAATATATTGAGTAGTGAGAGGTACACAACGAATACACTCCATGAATTTTTCAAATTCTCTTTTCAGATTTGTAATTTTTTCCTTTATGTATAACTTGAAGGTATATTATCAGATGCATTTGAATTTAGGATTGTTACATCTTCCTGATTAACTAAAGCTTCATCTATATATTTTTAAAAATAAAGTAGGCAATACCAGTCTACTCAATATTAAGGCTTAGGATATAGCTATAGTAATCTAGACAGGATGGTTCTGGTGCACAGATAGGCACATGGATCAATGGAACACAAATGACATGGCAAAGTCACACACATAATTTAGTGGAGGAAGGATAGCCTTTTCACCAAAATGTGCTAGAGTAAGTGGCTATCCATTATTTATTATTATAATTTAAAAGCTTCAACCTAGACCTTACACTTTATACAAAAATTATTTCAAAATAAATCACAGACCTACAGGTCAAATGTTGACATATACAATTTAGGGAAAAAATGAAAAAATCTTTGGCATCTAGGGCTGGGTGAAGAGCTCTTAGACTTGATACTCAAAGTATGTTTCACAAAAGGAAAAACTGATAAATTTGGTAAATTGATAAATTTGATTTCATCAAAATTAAAAACATTTTCTCTGCAGAAGACCCTGTTAGGAGGATAAAAGTAAAAACTGTAGCCTGGGGACAATGTTTATAAACAATGTACCTGATAAAGGAACTTATTATATGTAGAATATATAAATAACCCTCAAAACTGAATACTGAAAAAATAATCTAATTAAAAATTGGGCAAAAGACATTATCAGACCTACTACCAAGCAGGATACACAGATGACAAATAATTACATGAAAAGATGTTCAATACCATTAGCCATTAGGGAAATACAAATTAAAACCACAATTCTATATCATCATACACCTGTCAGAATAACTAACTTAAAAAAAAAGTTCTAACACCAGATGTTGGCAAGGATATAGAGAAACTGGCTCATTGCTGGTTGAGAAATAAAACAATATAGCCACTCTGGAAAATAGTTCAGCTATTTATTCTAAACTAAAAATGTACTTTCCCAAAAACCTAGTAATTAAATTCCTGCACTTTTATCCCAGATAAGAGACCTATGTTCATGCAAAAACCTGTATACAAATGTTTGTGGCAGCTTTTTTCATATTAACTAAAAGCTGAAATCAACCTAGATGTTCTAAATGGGTAAATGCTTAAACAGTGGTTCATAAAAAGTAGCAAACTCTTGATACACACACTTGGATGTGTTTCAGTGCAATTAACTTGAGTGAAAATAGTCAATCTCCAAAGTTTATACACTGTATAATTCCATTTATAGAACATTTTTGAAATAACAAAAACATTGACATGGAGAACAGATTAATGGTTGTTAAGGGTTAGGGACTATGCAGTGAGAGGGGATGGATATGCACATAAAGCAGTAGCATGAGAGAGTCTTGTGGGATGGCAGAGTTATGACTCTTGATTGTGGCCATGGTTACACATAACTATATATGTGACATATATGATATATCACACACATATGCACACATACCAGTACTTGTATAATTGGTAAAATAAATTCTGTGGATTGTACTAATGTCAATTTTCTGATTTTTATATAGCACCATATTTATGTAAGATGTTAATATTGGGGTCTTTGTTAGGTGTGTTTGGGCCCTCCCTGTATTTTCTTTTGTAATTTCCCATGAATTTATAAATATTTCAAAGTAAAAAATCCTGAAAGTCACATTTGAAATATTTTGAAATTATTTTGCTACTATACAGAACAAGCAGATTTGATGACATCCATATTATTTTCAAACTTGCATGCATTAAGCAATGAACACAAGACATAACTCATTCCTAAGCATAAAAGAAGCTTGAAAAATCAAGAATAAAAGGACAGAATTTTTAAATCCTTACACAGGTACTATTTTATAGCTATGATGAAGACTGTGGGTAGAAGAGAGAAATACATAAATAATTACTACAAAAATGATATTCAAAATATTTAACTATTTTCATGGTCTGAACACTAACCAACCAGAGTAGACTGGGACCAATTAGGACAGATGCCAGCCATAAACAGCACAATTTGGTATTGGGGTAAAGCAGTGGAATATCTATGGTATATAATTCAATTGGGTTTGATTTTATTATTTCTTCCACAAAATACTGAAATGGTTACTATATCATTGGATAAAGCATACCTCAAAGTGCTGCTATAAAAAATCATGACTAATATGATTTTAATAATAATGGTAATTATTAATCTTCTATTATTAATATTATATTAATATATTTTAAATAATTTTTATAAAACACCCTTCTATTAATAATTAATCTTCTATTAAGAAATTTTAAACAATTTTTTAATAAAACACCCTAAATATCAGTACAGAAACAAAATAACATCCAAATTAGTTAGTTTGTAACATTTAAAGATAGGAATTCAATATAACCATGACTTTTCAATTTTAAAGTCTTAGTACTTGAATAGTATCTTTAGAGTCTTTTTTTTTTTTTTTTTAAAGTTGAGAGAGAGAGCATGTGAGTGCATGAGTGGGAGGTAAGGGGCTGAGGGAATGGGAGAAGCAGACTCCTCACTAAGCAGGGAGCCAGATGAGAGACTTGATCCCAGGACTCCAAGGTCATGACCAGAGCCAAAGGCAGATACTTCACCAACTAAGCCACCAGGTGCCCCTCAAGTGTGTTTCACTGAATTCTCCCTAATGGAAAAATTTCAAGGTGCTTTACAAACATAATCTCAGCAGGTTTATTAGATTAGGAAAATAAATATTCAAAGGTGAAACTGATTTGGTCATATTTTTTCTTGAGAAATTAGAATCACTAATTATCAATATAAATTTAATGAGACAAAAGGCCCATGCCCCTATTCTAAAAAGAAATAAATTATGCACTCTAGGAATAGGAAGTGAACTCTGAAAATAAAAGTATGCATTTCCTGATCTATGTGGCAGTTAAAAAATTCACTTAAGAAATGACCTAAAACTACATACAGATGGCTAACAGACACATGAAAAAATGCTACACATCACTCATCATCAGGGAAATACAAATCAAAACTGTAATATCACCTCACACCTGTAAGAATGGTTAAAATTAACAACACAGGAAACAACAGATGTTGGTGAGGATGCGGAGAAACAGGAACCCTCCTACACTGTTAGTGAGAATGCAAGCTGGTGCAGCCACTCTGGAAAACGGCATGGATTTCCCTCAAAAAGTTAAAAGTAGAGCTACTCTATGATCTGGCAATTACACTACTAGGTATTTATCCAAACAATACAAAAATATTGATTCAAAGAGATACATGCATCCCAATGTTTATGGTAGCATTCTCAACAATAGCCAAATTATAGAAAGAGCCCAGATGTCCACTGACTGGTGAATGTGTGTGTGTATGTATATGTATGTATATATGTAGGTATGTATACATACACACACACACAAATACTATTCTATTCTATATATATGTATTCTCTATATATGACATATGATATATTCTATCATACATATATTTCTATTATATAAAATATATATTATATATATTCTATGGCTGATATATTCTCTATATTATATATTATATATATTTCTACTATATAATACATATTATACATATATCCAATAGAATATATCAGCCACAAAAAAGAATGAAATCTTGCCATTTGCAACAACATGGATGGAGCTAGAGAGTATAATGCTAAGTGAAATAAGGCAGTTAGAGAACGACAAATACTGTACGATTTCACTCATATGTGGAATTTAAGAAACAAAACGAATGAACATGGTAGAGGGGGGAGAGAAAGGCAAACCAGAAAACCGACTCATAACTATAGAGAACAAACTGAGTATTGCTGGAGAGGAGGTGGGTAGAGGATGGGGGGAAGCCCTGAGGGGAGGGGGTTATGGAGGGCACTTGTGATGAGCACAGTATGTAAGTGAAGAATCACTGTATTGTACTGCTGACACTAATATCACACTGTATGTTAACTAATTGGAATGTAAATAGAACCTTCAAAAAGAATTAAGAAAAAAAGAAATGACAAAAAAAAACAAAAAAAGACCTAAAGCTAATTAGTGTTTTCTATTATTTTAGAAAGATAAACCTCCTTCTCTTAAAAACAACAACAACAACAAAAAAACCCACTTAATAAATATTACAAAATATCACTTATGCTGTCTTCATTTATGTGCACTTTGGACACCATTTTCTTTAAAAGACAAAGTAATACCTCAACGCTTTTCAATGTTAAGGGAAATGCAGTTCTCATGTAGGTAAACACTGTTAAGATTATGTAATTTTTTTACAGTAACAAGAGAAAACTCTCTTATAACTCAAAGAGATAGAATATAGAAATGAATCCACCTAGTTCGCACAGCTGTGATTACAACTTTGTGAGAATTCGGAGCCACTGTAACAGAATGGAGGGAACAACCTCCAATCTATCAATATTAGGCTGGAATTAGAGAGGCAGATAATTTTAGCCTACATGGGTTTGTTCATTTCCATCTCTCCAGGACACTCTAGAATAATTCCAGTCCTTTAAGGTAGGCCAACCATTCTGAATTCCTCCCTTTGTCTTCTATGAGGCTAATTTGTTGGCTCAGAACACACAGGAAGGAAAAGAAAGGAGCAATTATTCAGAGCCTGTGGCATCACAAGCACTGTCCCTCTTCTACGTGAAACTAAATCTGCATGAAACAGATATGCTTTCCATTTTACAGGTAAGAAAGCCTAGGCTCTCAGAAATTAAGGACCTTGCCCAAGAGCCCACAGGTTTGTGTTTGGGTTAGAGCTTTTCACGGCTCCAAATTTCACACAATCTCTACTCCTAACTGTGATAGTTGAATTACCTTTCAACTTTAAGAAAAGAATGGTCCTACAAGGCTTGAGTCATTTTAAAAAAAGATTTATTTATCTATGAGAGAGAGACAGTGTGAGTGAGCGGGCAGATAGAGACCATCTCAGACTCCTGCCCGTGAGTGCAGAGTCCTTTGCGGGGCTCGATCTCATGACTCATAAGATCATGACCTGAGAATCACGTTTGATGTTAACCCTAGTTCAGTGATTCTTGGGGGATGTGTCACCACTGGAATGTATGTGATCGCAAATGTGTCAGGAGAAAGCCTGTGGTACTGATTCTGAGGGCCAAGGACAAATAGGACGATGTCTTACACACAGTTCACAGATCTTGCCTGCAAACCGTTCAACCGCTAACTGTGATTTCTGTGGTGTTCTGTAAAAGACTATCTTGGCTTGCTAAATGGCACTCCTCCAAATACTAATATTAGAATCCAGTAGTAGGTGGAGACTTTCTTCTGTGATGTAGACTGGTGCTGAAACTCTAAAAATGCAGAGCAATGACAAATGCACAGAATGTAGTGACTTCGGTATTTTCAACTGTATGGTGAGAGGAGGAAGTACGCTTTTATGTTTAGTAGCAGGTGAGAAATCAAAATGGTTGCTCTGATGTCAATAGATAGCTGGAGCTCTCTATGTTCCCACGTCCCCCTTGATAACAATAAGAAAACGTTTGCTAGTTTTTCCTCTAACCCAAGAATAATTTAAATCAGTGGATACCTCCCTTCCATCTCTCTTTCAGTGAGCTTCTTCTTTTTATACTTGATCAAGGAATTAACCTTTCGCACCTATGTTAAGAGAACGACAAATGCCCACGTTTGCAACATGTATCCACATCTGCATCCACATCCACAGGGACCTATGTAAACTCGTAGTTGTATGCACACATATACAACATCATGGAAATCCATTTTGAGAGATTAAAATATTAATTATGGTAATAATCAAGAATTCATGGTATGCAACCCAATAAGGTCTAAAATGCTTTTTAAAAGTACTGCATAAAACTTTTGCTTCCAGGTAGGATGGAACGAGAAGCTTATATGCTATGAGAACACAAAGAAAATCTATACAAAATGTGAAAAATGAACAGCTTAAAAGGATCAGAGCACTGCTGAAACCACAGGTCTAGGATTCTAAAGAGGCGAAAACCCTGGAGAGGTAAGGGAAGAATTTACAGCTGATTTTATTGATTGTGGGCTGTGGGAAGAACCCAGACTTGGCCTAGGTAGAAGGCCCCTGCTGGAGGTTAGGGAATCCAGCACAAAGTTGAGGAGTCTTAAGGGACTGCAGTGACAAAATATAGACTTCAGATATCTTAAACACCCAACCCATTATCCCATGATGACATTTGTCAGATTCAGAAGCTGCAAGGTCTAGAGGCAAAATGCTAAGCCAAAACCCCTGATATGCATCGCAGATTTTTGGCAGTCTTGCAATACTAAGAAGAAAAAATATTTTTAAAATATTGGCATTCAAGACCTGCCAAGAGGAAGGCCCCACATGAACACACTGGGCCTGGATTGTCCTGTGGACCAAATCCAGCCTGCCTCTATTTTCTGTATGTCCAGAAATGAAGACCAATTTATATACTTTTAAATGGTTGCCAAAACGAAACAAAACAAAACAAAAAAAATCAAGAGTAGTATTTTAATATTAAAATTCTGAACGTATATGAAACTCAAATTCTCTTTTCATAAACAAAGTTTATCAAAATCTATCCATGCCCTTTAGTAATATATTGATTTTGCCTGCTTTTGCATAGTGAGGAGTTACAAAGAGATTGGATGACCCACAAAGCCTAAAATATAGGCGACCTGACCCATTATAGAAGATGCTTGCCGACCTGCAAATGGGCTCTTGGTTGAAAACCCTGGGCAAACAGCCTAAGCACAGAAACAAACCAGAGATAAATTGGGTCTTACCAAAACTCAGCCCAACCTCCTATTGGCTCAACTCCAGATTGGATTAAGGAATTAGCCTCCACTCTATCTCTCGGGCATAAAGAGGACAAATCTTTGCCTAAGAAAGATCTCATCATCTGGAGCCTCTATAATTTTTTATACACATTTCACACACATTCCAGCATTCAGAAAATTACTCTACTTTGTTTGACCTGAGCGGAATGTATAAAAAAGCTTGACTTAACTGGCGAGTTCAACAGCAATCCATTAACAGACGATTAAACATACAATTTTAACTTATGTTTTAAAGAAAAATACAACAGAAGTAACAGTATTACCTGAAAGCAATTTTCTTGGCAAGAAAACTCAAAATATTTGTCTGGAATAATAGTATTCTAACTAACTAGATGTTATTTTCCATTGTAAAACATTCCAATAATATATGGAATAAAATCTAGGAGTTACTTATTTTGTAGAAAAGGAAGACAAATAGTAATTGACTGGTTATAAATCATTCTAAACTACAAGACTGTATTCTAGGACTCGTTTTTATTCAGTGATGTGTGCTTCCCAGACAGTGGCATCATATTTTAGGTACCTACCATCCTGAGAAGACAGACAAGAGCAGATGTGGGAAAAACTGGTAACACTGGAATATTAAAGTTATGCTATGTCTTATGCCTACATCACTCCAAGAATTTTAAAATTTGATTTTAATAGCTTTTTCTAATGAAAAGAATAAGACAGCTGAGAAGTTCAATATGTCATAGCACTGCAAATCGTTAAATTCATTTTAATTAGGATATACTAAGGTTTTACATCTGTGGCAAAAGTAAATTGTAACTTCCATACATAGCAGATCGGGCCATTTTAATTTATAAACGATTACAATCTGCAGCACATGTCTTATTGGTATCAGTGAAATATATAACCTAATGGTAACCTAATGGTGTTCAAAAGTCCAGGTCACATAATAATTTTATGGGATTCAACCACATGCAGTCATGCTATTATACAGAAGGCATAGAGATACAGCTATGAATATAAAATTTAATGTAGATAGTGATTAAAAAGGGGATATTTATGCATTCCAATATGTACATATAAATGGTACACTATAATTTTTTAAAAAATTTAGCTCAGTATATAATTAGCTTGTGAACAGTTATCTTATGGAAATGAACATTAGCAAAATAGTATCTGAGAAAGCCAGAACTATTGTTAAGATCAAAGGACTTTCAGAATTAGAGACTTTTTACAAAGTTGACTTTTCAGAAACTTTTTTAAAAAGTTGAACTCTCCTCATCACTTTCTCTACCTTTAAGAGCTTCTCATAGATAGATGCCTGGGAACGGGACTCTAGTAGCTTGAGGAGATAAAGGCTGGACTGTGGTCAAATAATCACAAGAAGAGTATGTTATTTATCATTTTAGTTAAATTTTAAGTGTTCTTTTTACATGAAACTCAGTATCTTTAAAGATTACAAGTATCATCTCTAACAGACTTCATATATGCAATTTACTAAATTCAAAGCAAGGTTTATACTCATCTAATCCTCAAAACTGTTTAAAAACATTCTTCTCATACATGAAAACAGCTGACTTCTAAGCAAGTTAATATTATTACACTGGGAACTAGAAAATAGTATAGATAACCCAGGATATTCATGCAACTGGTTATTTCATTCAAATATCTGATTAAAGGAAAGTAGCCCTATGTATAGACCTTTATACTGATTCCTTGATAACTAGCAGAAGGCTATGCCTCTAAACACAAAAATCAATATTATTTATAGTTCCACAATAGTGTTTCTCCATACAACATGTTCAATTCCAATGAAAAGATCAGAATCCTCAGAGAGACATATTGCAAACAAAAAGTCCTTAGAAGGTGGGGGAAAGTCAGGCCAAGAGTCACAGAGAACCAACCAAGATGACAGAGATGTGATATCCGGCACCGTCTCCTCAGAGAGAGAAAGGAAAACCACATGGCACTGCTGAAAAGCCGTGTTAATTCTCTCTCCTAGCTGAGCATTAAATATTGTATCTTTCCAACTATCTCAACCACATGGCTGCTTCTTGAGGTGAGACCCTCCTTTAAGAAACACAAACACGCTCAAAGTGCAATGCGGAAACATCGTAGGAACTTAGTGACCTACCATTCTCTTTGCATTCTTCTGGAGGTTTAGCCTTTTTCGCAAGTCGTGGATCCAGCCATGATGTTGTCTTTGTGTTATGGCTGAAAAGAAAAGAGATCACTCTGAACAGACACATACTGAAAGGAATCAAGTTTATTCCTAAAAAAAAAAAAAAAAAAAAAAAAAAAATGAGGGGGGTGTTAGTCCAACAAAATTGCAATCGATACACTTAATTTGCTTACTGGTTCTAAGTAACCCTGAAGGTAGTGTAAGAGTAATTGTGCAAGGCAGCTGTAAATTTGGCAACCTCAGCTCCCTGTCCCCAAAGCAGCTATTTTTATTAAAATCAACTAGAATGTTGCCAAGTTAACCTCATTGAAAATTCAGAACTCATCCAGAGCAAAAGGAATTTATTACAAACACAGGATTCTCCAGTTGGAAGACACAGTTTGCAGGCTCTGATACTGTTTCCTCACTTTTACAAAATAATTATTTTCATCTTAAACCTGCCCTTTTCATAAAGAGTTGTTTTGTTACTCTTTAACTCCAGAGCTGGCAGCGGCAGTATAAAAGTGATGAAAATTACAGCATGTTCTCGGGATGCCTACATTTTCTCAAAAAGTGATTAATAGCAATATCATTAACCCATATTTAGCTGTGTTCCATCTAAATACTTTCAATCTGGCCAGGAAGGCAGAGGGTAAAAATGCCTGTATTTGAATGTTTCTAGAATGGAATTTCTGGGAATTAATAATAATTTTGATAACATTTTGCTTTGGAAAAAGAAAGTATGTTTTCTGGGAAGGCTTTTGTCAGAAATTTTAAAAACAGAGGAGAGATGTTTTTAGAACAGTGTTTCTTAAAGAGGCCCTAGAATCACCTGCATTGGAGTCACCTGGTGATTAACTGCACATTCTGGGTCTTCATAGAACTATGAAATCAAAATCTTTGAGGTTGAGCCACAAAATCTCCATCATTGGCAGGCACTCCCAGTGATTTTTATGCACATTATAATTCGAGAACCACTCAAAAGCTCAAAACTGCTCTTTGGAGCTAAAGTCTTTGCTGTGTACGGCTGTCTCAAGTGATCTCATCTACCAGCGGACAAATCATCAAGGATGTGACATTTGTGAGGGCTTCCAGAAAAAGCATGAACAAAGTCACGGATGTGGAAAAGTGTGAGGCTCATACAGGGAAGAGTCAAAAGGCCATCAATGGAACACAAAACGAACAGCAGAGAATAGTTTAGAAATATAAAGTAAAGCCAAATAAGAGGGATATTTCAACACAACTGTAAGAAAGTCCAGTGTTAATGATGAAAGTCAAATGATAACAGTTTCATATATCTTCTCTTTCTTTTTTGAAATTTAACTATGTTTTATTGTACCACGGACATAAGCATCAGCTAGATAACCTGAGGGACAAATCTCCACTTAAAGCAAAGGTCAGAAAATTCTCCCAGGCAACATATCTAAAAGCAAACATATAGAGACCAGGTGCTTATCTAAGGAAGAAACTTTTAAGGCAGGAAGGAGGAAAGATGGAGACAAGCCGGGCAGTGGGGAAGCAAGCCCAAGGTGTTAAAGACCTAGCGTCTTCTGGACGATGATCCCATCTATGTGCAGAGTCACCTCTGATTTGAAAATGGAGACATGAAGATCCTCGGGTCATGAAATCTCTGTTTCTGAAAAAGATTCCCTTTCATTTCCGACTTTCATGTGTGGTAAAGAGAAAATACTCTCCATTGTGTTCATCACATAGGAACTCCACCATGATTGATGCCTCTAAGCAGGGCTCTCATAATTTGATCAGATAAAGGCTATGAATTTGGTCAAATTACAAATCATCGGGAGAGTATGCTAGCTTTTATTTTCTCCCAGTTTGACCTTTGCAAAGCCTGGTGGTGCTTTATTATCAAGTTTCAGAAGCAAGTAAAGTATTGCAGACACTTTCATATCATTTGGGTCCTCATTTGTAGTCATGCCAATATCATCTAATCTTTCCCTCTGAACTAAAGACACTCACGGAAGGAGATGAGGACCACCCCAAATATGTTAGTGGACTGGGTTCAGTGTTTGCTGCTCCCATCTTGAAAAAAACAAATTCACTTTTAAAAATGTTTTTTTGTAGACATGCCTTCAGTACAAAGTGTGTGTGTATTTATGTGTAAGGTGTGTTCACATATATGTTTTTATGTGGTAAGGAGGAATGCTGGGAAGTGGGCAAGGAAAATTCATTTCCCTTCTTTTTAAGCACACTTGCTTCTTCAAAACCCTTCCTTCATTTTGGAGAAAAGTCATTTATTTCTAGGTCTATAAGACATTTTCACAAAAGCAAACACACCTATAGCTAAATAGTAAGGGGCCATTACTAAGCCATTTCAGGGAGCCAAACTACCATTTCTGTACCACACTATCATGGGTCTCAATGGCTAATTTTGTAGAGAACTGTGAGTTTCCTGGCTTTCCTGAGTTTATACAATGCATTTCATTACAGGATGATTTTTTTTTTTAGGATGAACTAGCATTAATGGTATGTCACTTTAATACACTTTGGCAGATGGAGTCTCTTAGAGTGAACAGCATTTTTAGCTGATCATCTGAAATGATTCTGAAAAAAATGTGGGTAGTAGTTAGTCTTAAACCTCACATGAAGATAAATGCAGTATTTTCCAATAGTGGCTCTCCCCAGCCTTGTAATTTGGGTGCTTCTTTAGGATACCTTACAAAGGGGATATTTTTAATGCATTTGACCAAGTGGCTTTTCCATGTCCCTTAAATTTTATCTTTTTAACCTTGACAATTACCTTTGAAGATGGGGTTAAACACTGGACAGGAAACTGTGTACAAAATGTGATCATTGAGGGATTTTTCACAATCTACATACCACTTTTCCTGAAGTTTGAGGATGTGATTTCCTTTCACTTTGACTGCTAAAGTAGATTTAAATAAGACAACAGTTTTCGGTATCTGAGCCAATTGTGTGGTGCACAAATGACAGGAGGGTAAGAGGCTAATGTTATATGATCTTATATTCTGATACTAGTTTCTTAAACAGAGACACATACACAAATATATACTGCATTTGCAAAGAAAAATTTTCCCCCTAGTTGGGGATGGAATAAATATTTTCTAGGAATGCTGAATCACAGTAGTCTACTTTTATATGTATTTCTATGAATAGAGTTAATGTGATGATCATGAAAAGTGAGTAAAGTCAGTAGCTATTCAGTTCAATCAATGTCAGATTAATATATCTTAATAGATAATATCTGTAAGATAAAAACCTTAAAAAATGTTTTATCCAAACTCTTCCCTGATGTTAAACTATATAATAAATCTATCTGGAGGACTGGAATAAACCAGAAGTGAAATTTCATTTAACTCTGTAATACTAGTTTAAATTCATAACAGAATGGCTTTGAAGATGTGATAGGCTGACTTTATAATGAATTAGACTTTCTGTGTGTGTGCGTTTTCTAAGTTTAATCTTTGCCAAACTGACAAAAGGTGCAGGTTAAATAATAACATTTTATCTTCTTGGAGAAACATTCCTTTCACATAGAAAATGCTTCTCTTGGACAGGAAAAGCAGCTGACATTATGGCACACCACTGCAAAGTTATTCTCATTATCTTGTAACATTTCCTGATTGTTTACTTTGTCAGGGACTACCCTAGAACTTTCATACCCATCACCTCATTTAATGCTAATGAGCCTCTGTGGCTTCATATTTTTAACTTAATTCCACCTTATAGTTAGAAAAACAAAGCTTCAGAGAAGGTGAGTAACTTGCCCAAGGTTACACAGCTAGTGTGTGAAAGTGAAAGAGCTGTCATTTAACCCAGATATGTAGGATTCCCAAGTCCAAGTTTCTTATGCTCTGAAACCAAGGGCATACTAAACTTAACACTGTTTTTTATACTGAGTTGCTTTTATTTGACTTCCTTGGAGAATAATAAAAGATTTGTTTCTCAGAGCCTTTGCCAATAGTTTGGAAATAGAGACATTTATCTCCTTTTTGAAGATAGTAATCACAACCTTAAATCCCTTTGTGTTGAATGTCTTGTACTTAGTAGGTATTATATTAAATTGCAGGTGCACAGAGATGGAAGAAAGAACACTGTGATTGAGGAGGCACGTAAAATATCACTGGAAATATTTTTGTCCTTATAAACTTGAGTTCTCCATTCAGATCACTTTTGAATCAAATGTTCTCCATTCAGATATGGATATTTTTCCAGGTGGAGCTAAGACAGCAGCATAGGAAGACCTTAGGCTCATCTGTCCCTAGAACACAACTAGGTAACTATCAAATCATTCTCAATGCCCCAGAAATCAACCTGAATATTTTTCCTAAATAAAGTCTTAAAATTCCTGATTTACAGGATATGAATATGAATATTACATATGAATATTAGGTCTTAGAAGCTATATTAAAGAATTAGGCTAATAAAACTGCTATCAAACAGGGGGCATTTTTTCTTTTAATAAATTAATTTATTTTAGAGAGTGTGAGTAGGGGGAGGGGGCAGAAGGAGAGGGAGAAGAGAATCCTTCAAGCAGACTCGCCACTGAGTGGGGAGCCTGACGTGGGGCTTGATTCCAGGATCCCGAGATCATGACCTGAGCTGAATCCTAGCGCCAACTGACCAAGTCAGTTTCCAACTGACCCAGGTGGAAAATTTTCCTATTGATCATGCCACACTCCATCCTCCATTCCATTTTAAAATTATTGTATGTTTTCCCAGTCAGGGTATAAATCCCTTATCAGTTTCTTAGCTATTCATAAGTGGATCCTCATGGGTGATCTGATTCAAATCTAATCTTAAGACATGTCCTCCTTTCATCCACCTTTTCCTTCAGTTTCCTTTTCCTCTCTCCTCCCCTACTTTCATATTGCCACCTAGATCAAAATAATGTTTTCAATACTGCACAAACACTAGATGATGTTTCACCAACTGAAATTTTATTAGTCAAATAAGAAACTTTTATTATCAAACACATTCCCTCACTGCGTTTTCTCTAAAAATAGTAATAGACTTAAAATAGTAACAAATGCATTGAATTTAAAAGGTCTTCCTACAAAGCCAAATCTTTTTGTTGTTGTTGTTTTTGGTTTTTTGGTTTTTTTTTTTTTTAAAGATTTTATTTATTTATTTATTTATTTATTTGAAAGACAGAGATCACAATCAGGCAGACAGGGGTGGGGGGGGAGCAGGCTCCCTGCTGAACAGAGAGCCTGATGTGGGGCTCGATCCCAGGACCCTGGGATCATGACCTGAGCCGAAGGCAGAGGCTTTAATCCACTGAGCCACCCAGGCACCCCTACAAAGCCAATTCTTAATCTTAGTCTTTAACTGATAGTAAAATGTATTTTCATCTGGGAAATACTACATCAGAAGAATAATCAGATATTAAAGTCAATGATGTTTGACTGCAAGAAGCATAATCTTTTGAACAAGGTAAACAAGGTCCAGGTAAATGTTTTAGAATCTATTGGGCAGTTAAATATGTGTTTGGATGTTAAAGTTTCAATAGCAGTTGTCATATAGGTTGAGACAATAATTAGAGATTGACTACATTTTATATAATTAAAAAAATAAATGTTAGTTTTTGCTCTTTTTTTTTTTTTAAAGTAATCTTGGCACCCAACGTGGGACTTGAACTCATGATCAAGAGTGTCATGCTCTATGGACTGCACCAGCCAGGTGCCCCTAAACATTAGTTCTTAAAGGTATATAAGTTGACATTTTATATTATATATATTTATATTATATACATTTTATATTATAGTCAATAAAATCCTCAGGATGGTTATATCATTTTCTAGAAGAATTTCTCTCCCTTTTATATCATCTTTCTAAAAAGAAAATTAAAGGCAATGACTGGATAGATCTAATTAATGATAAACAGTGGGAACTTTTTCATTCAAGACTCCATTTTTTCACAGTTTTACTATTTTTTCTATTTATACATTGGCAATCTACATAGAAAGCTATTGTCAATGACCTCTACAGGGATTGTTTCCTAAACAATATTCCCCCAAATTTTGTAAACCATGTGAATTATGTGAGTTTGCCATATTTTCTTTCATATGTTTAGAAAACATTTTTTAGAGAGGTTTTATTATTAATAGTGTTTGGGATATCATGAGTGTGAGTCGCATACTGTTTTGTCTAAAACATATTACTTTCTGTCTGGGGATTGCACTAGAGTCTTGCACAGGCAGAAATAAAAAAGAATATGAAAAAAATTCAATATATTTACTGTTTTGTAATGCAAATTACAGAGAGTAAGCACAGACCACGTTTTGGACTGGTGGTGATATGCTACACTTAGAATAAGAAATCTGGAGTTCTTCATAACAAACAACTGGTTTTACTTTTCTTTCCAATAAATTTCGCAAGTATTCTGTCTACTCTTTAACAAATAAAAGTTTTTAGGTTTTTTTTGAAATGGTGATTACAATTTACTTAAAACTTACATAAATACAGAAATGGCAACACAAGAGGAAACAGATTATATGTTTGTCTTCCTGAGAATTTAAAAGCAAACTCAGCCTGGACAATGATTTAGGAAACCATGTACAGTCATGAAATTTTTCACAGATGTGATTTTCAGTTTCAAAAGCCTTCTTTTAAAAATCTATTATTTAAGATGACATAGTGTTCACCGCCATTCAGAAAGATGGTAGTAAACAAATAGGTTCCTGTTGTCATTTTGTTTTTTGCCAAAACAATAGCAGTGTCTTTTATGTCACTAACCAAACTGACTCCCAGACAAAGAAGGGATTGTAATGGGATTTCCAAAGCATGTCAATACAGATTCACCCTATAGCAGCTCTGCTTTATGGAGCATTTAGCCTATGGAATAGTGACTTTCTGGCTGAGAAAACACCAAAACTCTTTGTAGTATGAAAGTTTACTTTCATTTCAGCCAATATTTGTTGATATGGTGGAGGTAGTATAGAGTAATGGCAGCAGCTTGGTAAGGTGATGGAACTATGAGAACTTAAGAATGTTAATTTGTCCAAAGTGCCTTAGAATCTCATCTATGAACTGGGCATATCAAATGCTCACAAGGTGGTTATGATATACTATGTGTAATGCAGGCACCACAGCAAAATAATTGAGAGCAAGGACCCTGGAGAAAGGCTGTATCCCATGAACGTATGAATCCTAGTCAGTTTTGTTGACTATTGTATTCCCAGGGTTTAAAATGGTGCCCAGCACATGGTATGTGCTCTATACAGATGTGTTGAGTCAAAGAACACTGGCTTGGGGCACCTGGGTGGCTCAGTGGGTTAAAGCCGCTGCCTTCGGCTCAGGTCATGATCCCGGGGTCGTGGGATCGAGCCCCGCATCGGGCTCTCTGCTCTGCGGACAGCCTGCTTCCTCCTCTCTCTCTGCCTCTCTGCCTACTTGTGATTTCTGTCTATCAAATAAAAAAAAAAAAAAAAAAAGAACACTGGCTTTGTGAATTCTTGGTTATATGACCATAGGCACGTTACTTACTTCTACAAGCCTCAGCTTCCTAAAATGAGAAGGAAGTGAACACAATGTAAATGCTGAATATATTAGCTATTACCCTTCACATAACCTGAACACAGTCTGAACAAAGTAGGTCCTCAATATATTGTAACTATTATTACTAATCTGAATTTACAATTAATAAGCTGTGTGTTTTAAAAGACATTATTAATGAGTATGATGTTAATAATTAAGGAAATGACTGCTTTTAAACAGTATTATGTACTTCAAAGTCTTATGAAAACTACTAAACAGAAGACATTATAAATGCTTCAAAGCATGTTTAGAAGAGAACATTCACACACAATTTAAAATTCCATTGTTTAAAAATGTTTTCTTAGATACTCACTTTTTCTCATTAATATCACTGTGAATGATAAAAGGAATCTGCTTTTACATATTCATCAAAGGAAGCAGCTCTGAAAAGTGTGGGAAATATAGTTGACCCCTGTGTTCAGTACCAAAAACAACAACAAAAAAAACCCTCATCTTCTAAAGGCAGAACTTGTTAAGTACTGAGACATATAAAGTATTCTGCAATACTGAATAAACCAATAAATATTTTAAAATGTTTATTTTAGACAGAAGACAAAAAATGAAATTGCTTGTTATCTTAATTCAAAATTCACAGTATGTATATATATATTTTTTTCAAAAACAAAAGATGTATTTGAACATTTCAGCAAGGTAGAATTCCCCTCTTCTATTAAAAAATGTATATGTATAAATATAAATAATAGATATTTATATTCATATATTTAAATTTTATACACAGAACCACAGGATCCTTTTTCTTTGTTTCACTTGTTTTCTGTTTTATCACAATCTTTGTTTCACAGGAGACAGAATTCAGTGAAGCGTAATGAGGGGTGTTGCCTACCAGGGGAGACTTCCATTACTTTAAGTGACTCTCACAATATTTGTACCAGAGGGAAGTTCTCACTGACGCCAGCTCTCCTTACCCTACACATCTATCTTCCCTTCCATCTGTTTTATCTTTCTCTTTTCTCTACTTGCCTTTTTGCCTTCTTTCTTTACTTTAACTTTGCTTCAGGACTGCAAACTTTTATAGTATAAATAGTACTTGTTTTCTAAGTTTCTTGGCTAGAAATTCCTGGGTGCATCATGGCTTAGTCCCTAAGAAAGTCCTTACTGCCCCACCATGATCCCTCTCCTGTCAAGGTCCTGCTCTATCGGACTGTTTCCAGGGGCCCTTTATATTTCCAGAAGAATTCATTGTTATTTCAACAGCAAAGGTACTCACAGGTCAGTGATGGTGGGTTGAAGTGCTGATTGTGTCCAAGTGTAATTGGGAAGTAAGGGGCATTCCAGAGGAAAGAGTGAAGGCAGTCAGGAGACGATCAGTGAAAAGGGAGGGAAAAGTAAAGCAGAGGGAAATGTAGGTAGTGAGAAAGGAAACCATGGTGCACCTGGTCATAGTTGGAGATGAGGCACCACATGATGAAGATACTGACCCTTCCCTAGTCTGGTATTTGGACTCATCGCACTGAGTCTTGGGATTCAAAGGTGACTTTTTCAATATAGGAAAGATGTGGCTTGGACTGGTCCTACAGGAAGGGAGGGGTGGAGGGTACTTCCATTCTGTGGAGGAACCTCCTTAAGTAGGGCATTTGCACCTGACTTCTATATGAACATCTTTCCCATCACACTCCCACTTCAGCCTTACCTCAGGGCTTCATTTTCCTAACTTCTGAGTGAATCTCCCCCCTAGCTACCACATCCCCACCAGCTTTCTGGCCAAAATGTATCCTCTCCTCCTTTTGTGTCTTAATTTTCCACTTCAACCTATATCTTCTCCTCTGCTCATTCATTCTTCCCTGAAGGAATAGGAAGAAGATAAACAAAAAAACTCTCTGCCTTTCAAAAGTACTAATGATATAGCAAAATGGAAACAGAGCAATCATTTCATAGGATTCACCAACAAATACCTATTTTCTAGGAGGGTCAGTGGGTCTTCTCATATTCCCAGTAAGCCCAGGGACTGGGTTCCTATACTTGGAATGCTGTGTCTATACATTGCCAAGTCTGTGTGATCTTACCTTCCTATGATGCCTCCTTTTATTACTTAAGTCTGTGCTAAGTATACCCTTCTCTGAATAGCATCACAAAACTCAGAACGTAGTTGGTTACTGATCGTTCATAATTATATGTCTCTCTTCTCCAACTTGAACAATAAATATCAACAATAAATTTGAGAACAGGTACAAAATTTTATGGATCTTTGAATTCTAACACTGGATGACTCACTAAAATATTAATAAAATCATTTTCGTAGATTCTTCCAAGTCCTGACAGAGCCTCATCATTTACTATATACCAGGAGCACAACTTCTGTCTTTCAAATTCCCTTTTCTTCACAGTCCCAAAATCTGACACTATTTAAAAGAGAAAAGATTATTTTGTAATCACAAAGATTTTTATAATTGCATTATTGGAAACCTTGTAAGGAAACCATTCTTTAATCAGCTTGTCACGCTGGTTTTCTTTTATTATTTCCACATACATACCCTTACTCTTCCTATATTATATAATAAACATGTGTATATTATTAGTCTCATTCTTCTGAATATCAATTTTACTGAACATCAGCATGTGAACTCACATCTAGGGTTTATACTTTGAGTTGCCCTGTGCTTTGCCTATCAATAACAAAGTTGTGTTTTTAGATTTAAGTACTTTTGAGCATTTGAAAAATTCCATATGACTCCTTCTTTTCGAATTAGTTGATAAAAGACATCTTTGGGTCATTGATTACAGCAATAAAAAATAATGCAAGAGATTCTTATAATTTTTTTAAATTTACAAGATCTGTCAAAAGGTGAGTGGTAGAGATTCATTTTCTGTAAAACACTGCATTTCTCATCTCATGCTGGAGTCAAGAAGCGCACCAAGTAATTACCTCATTATATATTCCCTTGGCCACATGTATCAAAGTTCCCACCTTCACATGAGAATTAAATATTGGCATGTGGTAACATTTCAATTTCACAACTGAGTTCTGCCTATGGAGATCTAAGTCACAAATCACTCCAGGTTGCAGAAGGAAATCCAGTTTTAATATTTTTTCTTGAATAATCAGAGTTTACATATTTTTTATCTACATTTGGCACTGAAAACTTCAAGTTCTATTAATTTTTCTATTTGAGTCTTGTTAGAGGGAATAAGTGTTGTTCATTTATAATATTTTTGGTTTTTATTCCTCCTAGGGAATATTTTGATTGTCTTATTTACATCAACAATTTAATTCTGTGCTGAGATCTCCAATTTAGGACTTTTTTTTTAGAGTGGTTCTACTCCTAGATGATAAAGAAAAGGAAAGATAGACAGTATTGTTTATATATATAAATATCTTTTTTTATAAAAAAAAAATCCAAAAGGCAAGAAAAGATTAGAATGAGTCAGTATCACCAGGGAGTTCAAGATTAGCATTTCAGTTTCCTTGGGAAGTCAGAAAAATGGTAGGCAAAAAACAGAATGAAATTAATAAAAGTGAGTGTGATGTATAGTTACAGATACAAAACTAAATAATTTTATTGACACCTGACCTCTGCGTGAAATGCTCAAAATGTTGTCTTTTATGACATTTAAGTATTTTGCTTTAAATGGCTGCATCACTAAACACCATGGTAGATGCTTCCAGCAATCTCAGTTAAAAAATGGCATTATCTCATTTGGACAATACAGAGGTCTTGAAAGAGTAGAGTAAGCATTTCCCACAATAGGTAGATTATTTCTAACTCAATAGTAACATCACATAGAGATTTGCCTTTTTAGCCATGATTGTAACAAACTTTACAGTGTAATTGTTTAATTCATTCTTTGATTTATAGCCGTAATCTATAGCATACTGTAATTGCATTAAGGCACTGTCCATTATTCTCTTACAGAGAAGGAAGCTCATACTAGAAACAATAAAACTCAGTATTTTATTTTGACCACATCTCTATGTGCTGCATCACTTGTATACTGTTAAGATCTTCATAGCAATATGGAAAGAAATGTGTGAAACTCACTCAATGAAGTAGACTTCACCCTTCTCTGTATAGGCCATTTCCCAGTTATCAGGCAATGGATCCGACTCCTCATTCTCTTCAGGTTTAGTTGGTTTTGTGTCATCCATCTGCTCCTTCAGCTCCTCGGGCTGACTGTACACTGGTGCAGGATAAGGCTGGGAAGGTGTCTCCCCTGAGGCACCTGCATTCTTGTCTTCATGTTCACTGGATTCTACAAGAGAATGAGAGTGTGTGGTTAGTCACTCTAGCCACGGCAACTTCTCAATGAGTGTGGAGTACGGGGCACCGGGGAATAAGCTCTGTGAAGGCTAAAAGGAAAAGCATTACTGCAAACAGCTCTGAAAATCATCTCTAGGCCTAGCTGAGTTCCCTTTCACTCATCATTCTTGTCTATCCTTCCTCCAATTATTGCTGATTACTGAACTGGAGGGCCATTTCACAACACAGGTGTGGCAGGCAGAATAATGACTTCCTAAAGATGTCCATGTCCTACCTCCTGGAATATGAGAATGTTACCTTATGCAGTGAAAGAGAATTTCCAGATATGATTGAATTAAGGACCTTGAGATTGGGAGTTATCTTCAGTTATTTGGGGGGTGGGGGGGCCACTGTAATGACAAGCGTCCTTAAAAGTGTAATAGGAAGACAGAAGAGGAGGGTCAGAGGGAGATGTGACACTCAAGAATGGGCAAAGAGATGCAATATTGCTGGCTCTGAAGATAGAAGAAGGGGACCAACTAACCACAAGACAAGAAATGTGAGTGGCCTCTAGAAGCTGCAAAGGCAAGGGTATGGAGTCCCTTCTAGAGCTTCTAGAGCTTCTGGAAAGAAACACAGTCCTCTTGACACTTTGATTTTAGCCCAGCCAGTCCCACTTCAGACTTCTAACCTACAAAACTGTAAAACAGTAAATCTGTATTATTTAAGCCATTACGTTTGTAGTAATTTGTTACAGAAACCATAGAAAACTAATACAATAGACTAGAACCTAAAGAAGATACATATCTTAAGAGTAATGGTAACCAGCTTGGAGAACAGACCCAAGAGTCCCATGTAAATAGCACAAGCTCCAGAATGAGGAAAGAAATACATAGAAAAGAAATAATAACAACAACAAAAATAGAAGAAAATTTACTTAAGATGAAGAAATGCTTGAGTTTGCAGACTGAAATTGTTCACTGAATCTGACGCCAAATTAATGAAACATATAGACTCTTAAACACATCTAGGTAAAATTTTCAAACTCCAGTGTTAAAAAGCAATGTTAGAGGTCCCTGCACTGAAGAAATATGATTACTTACAAAGGAAGGGGAACAGAAGAACATGAGATCGTTTATCTGTGAATCTTTTTAAAAAAATGTCAAATACCACTTTCAAGACTCCCCTGTACTATGGATGTCATCCAAAAGTCCAAGTATACCAAGTATGCCCCAGTGGGAGACCTAGAAAGTAACTAAGAATAGAGAACCAGAAGACCTGCCGTGAGTCACTATGGCTTCCCCACAGCAGAGGGTGTGGCAGAGACAGCTTAACCCAGAAACTGGAAGGAAAGTCCTACTGATAGATGTCTGTGTGAGGATAGGAGAGCCAACTCACACATATGAACTTCTACAATCACTTGGGAACATAATGAATAGCTATTAACATTAAAAATATAAATATACCAGTGCACATATTCTTTGAGTCAGTAATCTCACTTTAAGATTCTATCCTCTAGAAATAAAGGCAGTGTGGAAAAGAATACATATATAACAATATGCAATGCAGTATTTGTAGTAAGAAAGCCCTGAAAATGGTTTGAATATCTATGAGAATATGATTAAGAATGTGGTTACCATTACGATGGGCAACTATAGTTAAAAACAATGAATTAGGGCAACTGAGTGGCTCAGTCATTAAGTGTCTGCCTTCGGCTCAGTTTATGATCCCAGAGTCCTGGGATAGAGTTCTGCATCGGGCTCCTTGCTCATCAGGGAGTCTGCTTCTCCCTCCGACCCTCCCCACTCTTATGCTCTCTCTCTCACTCTCTCTCAAATAAATAAAATCTTTTAAAAAAAACCAAACAAATAAGGAATTAAATGTGTATCTATTGAGTTGGAAAAGATGCTTATCATTAACTATTCAAAGAGTAATCCAAGTTGCAGAGAACATATATTGTTAATCCTATTTTTAAAAAATAAGCAAATACTGAGTTCCCTTAGACATATGCATATAGTTTTGTATATAATATATGAGCATGAAAACAGGATGGAAGATGTACAACAGACTGTCAACTTTGATTACTTAAGGATAGTAAATTTAGATGGGTGGAAGAAGTTTTCTCTATGTATCTTTGCATTCATTGGCTATTACTTTTATAACTTTAAAAAGTAATAATGGTAATTTACAATGAGTTAATTAAAATAGAACGCCAAATTTGTCTCAATCAATTGCTTAGTTCAATGTTTTCCCTACATACATCAATCTCTGAGGGCCATATTAAGGCACCTTTAGGAAATGGGAAGCAAAAGAATATGTTACAAGCTTTCATAGTTTTGCCCTTAAAAAGAACACTTTGTTAAATGAATATGGCCCTTATTGATGCAGTCTTCCAGTTGATCCCTCATACAGAACTGACCTTTGTAAATGTGTAGGAAAGAAGAAGCAAAAAAGGCACCATTTCTCCCTTTAGATTCTCATTGCTGTACATTATTACATGGAATTACCAATGCACAAAATACACTGTTCTCAAGTATTTCCAAATGTTGTGTTGCATTTGAAAAGTTAAAATGCAAGGTCATATTCTGAAATACTCATTCATTCATTCATTCAATATTCATTTAATCAATATCTATTAAGCACTCAATTGTTGTCAGGGACTGAGGACAGAAAAATGAACAAGAGAGGCATGATCTCTGCTCTTTGGACCTCAAAGTATGTCAGGATGTGTAGTCTTTAAACAAGCTTAAGTGTGATTAATGCTTTCCCAGTGAAAGCTGGTATATTATGTATATGCACTTACTTAATTTTACATAAAGAGTCAAGGAAAGCCCTTTCCCCCAATGTGCTGTCAACTTGAAACTTGAAAAAGATGTCAAGAGACTTTTTTCCAGAGGAAGGTAATGGAGGAAAAATAAACAGGGACTGAATTAGTCAAGCCTTAGAAGGTATGCTCAGAATTTGGGACTGTATCTTAAAATCAATGAGAGGGCATTGATGTATCTTAATCAAAGAGATGACACAATTAGATTTTCATTCTCCACAAAGATCCTCTTAACTGTTCTGGGGGGTTGAGAATGACAAGAGTAGATATTTAGAGGTTGGTGGGAAGTTATTTGTGTGTTCTAGACAAGAGATAATGGTGGCATGGGGATGAAGAAAAAAGTGGACTGAAAAAATATTTAGACATCATGGTAAACCTGGTGGGTAGCAAAGCTATTCACGAGATAGGAAATATGAGAGAAGGAGCAGGACTGTGTGGGGGGTGTGGGGTGGTTGGGGAGAGTATGGGTATAGTTTTGAGCACACTGAGACAGAGTTCCATGCCAGATTCACAATGGAGATGTCATGTCAGAGAGTTCTTGGCTGGAGAGAATCAATTCAAGAGACAACAGTATATGGCTAGACTCTATTATAATTTAAGCCAGAGAAGTAAATGAAATTGCCTAGAAAAGACAGTGCGGCAAGTAGAATGAAGATCCCTAGAGTAGCTGTCTGAGGAATTCTTACACTTAATGATCAGTGAGAGAATGATCAGGAAAGAGCAGCCAGGAAGTAATAGGAAAACCAGTCGATTCTCATGCCACTAAAAGAGCCAAGCAAAGAGCAACGAGGAAGAAACCTGTGGCCGAAGCTTCTAAGTAGTTCAGCCAGATGAGGGCATAAAATCTACTGAAATTAAGAACATGGAGGTCACTGGTGATATTAGCTATCAGTTATGGTAGTTGTTATAGAGGAATGGTGGGTGGGGAAGCCAGGTTGGAATGGATTAAAGAATCAGTGAAAAGAAAATACATAATATGCCAACAGAGAATCCATTCAAGAAGTGTAGTTATGAACAAATATACTTTTTTCTTTGACTAAAATCTAGAGTCTTTGGATATGTGTATAGTTATATTTATCGATGTGCCAGAGATTATGGTGCCAAGTTCTCTCAGTTTGTCTGATATTTATTCATTCATTCCTTTATTCTTATTTAATGGATCAATCATTATACTAGCAAACATGAATTTAATACCTACGATATGCAAGATACTTGACAAAAGCTTAATGGGGGAGAAGAAAAGAATTTTATCAGGCTACTATGAATGGGGTTGTAAGCAGTAATTAGTAGCACTTGCTTTCTCTAGCTGAACAAAATAAGAGAAAAAAAAAGAGTAATGCAAAGAGACAACTATAACATTCTCACATTCACTATTTTTAAAGGTTAATCTAGGGATGCAGTTTATGGTGAGAGCCAAGGGTTTCTGGTAAGACCCAGAATCACGCTAATGTACCCACAGGCAGCATGGAACCAGGGCAGGCTTCCCACACAGGGGCAGAACCTATTCTCAGAAGAGGAATGTAGAACATAAGAGGAAGGAAAAGAGGAGTTGAGCTAAGCAGACCCAGATATGCTTCTGAGATGCATCAGTCAGGTGAGTCACTCCACCTCTTCTGAGCAGAGTTAAGATAAGGTGCCAGTTGGTTGCAAATTAAGTTTTTTTTTTTTGAGATGCAAGGCAACATGGTGGATAGAGAGGATGGGTCTCCCCCCAACTCTGGGTAACTCAATAGAGTACTATGGTAATGATTTATTAAGTGATACTCACTGACACAAAATAGTTATATACAAATTTCCAGGATGTCAATATAGCACATGGAAATAAGGATATTTAACGGAGCTGTGTGAGGAATTCCAACATTGAGCACCCAAGTGGAGAAGGAACTGGCATTGTGTTTCTTCTGTTACTAAGACAGTGGCATTAGTTAATTCATTAAATATTTGTTGAGACCCTACTAAGTGCAGGCAGTGGGGCAGTCAAGGAGAATATGGCCTAAATGGTATGTATTAGTTTGCTAGGGCTTTCATAACAAATACCAAAGACTAGATGGCTTACACAATAGAAATGTATTATCTCACAGCTCTGGAGACTAGACATCCTAGATTAAGGGTTTGACAGGGCTCTGATCCTTCTGGAGGCACTAGACAAGGACCTATTCCAGACATCTCTGCTAGCTTCTGGTAATTACTTGGTTTATAGTAGCACAACTCCAGTCTTCATATAGCAGGTACATGTACATGGGACATGTGTCCCAATTTCACCTTTTTTTTTTTAAGTTGGGAATTCTTTTTTTTTTATTTTATTTTATTTATTTATTTGACAGAGAGAGAGAGAGATCACAAGTAGGCAGAGAGGCAGGCAGAGAGAGAGGGGGAAGCAGGCTCCCTCCTGAGCAGAGAGCTCAATGCGGGGCTCAATCCCAGGAACCAGGGACCATGACCTGAGCTGAAGGCAGAGGCTTATCCCTCTGAGCTGCCCAGGCACCCCGACCAATTTCATCCTTTTATAAGGACACCAGTCATACTGGATCAGGGGCCGACTCTACTCCAGTGTGACTTCATTTTAACTAATTGCTTCTAAAATGACGCTATTTCCAAAGAAGTGTGCATTCTGAGATTCTGGTGGTTTGAACTTCAATATATAAATTGCAGAAGGGGGGCTCACAATTCAACTAATTACATAGTATATTAGGTGTGTTCAGCTTACAATTCACTGAGCATTCATTGTACACTGAATTCATTGTAATCGTTTCCCTGCTTAGTAGGAAAATAGAAGATAACTGTTACATTTTGGATAATATGATTATGCCTTCCTCCTGTAAGAGGTTTATTATTATTTTTTTTAATCAGATATGTTGGGTATTGTAAAAGTAACTGAGAATGTATCCATTAAGAACAGAATAGATTTTTTGATAGACTATTTTTTAGAGCAATTTTAAGTTTACAGCAAAATTAAGAGAAAGGTGCAAGATTCCCCATAGGCTCTTTGCTCAATGCCATGTATAGTCTTTGCACTATCATCCAAAGACTATAGATTAAATTAGGATTCACTCTGGGTGATAAATTTTATGGGTTTGGACCAATGTATAATGACATGTATCCACTATCATAATATCATACAAAGTTTCACTGTTCCAACAATCCTCCCTGCTCTGCCTATTCATCCTGTCCTCCCCTCTAACTCCTGGCAACAACAGTGATGTTTTTACTGCCTCCATAGTTTTTTTTTTTTTTTT
>ML108240.1:12110-30433 GCA_003697995.1 Taxidea taxus jeffersonii | reverse complement strand
TTTCTTTGTGTTTGTTTTTTACTTAGTTCTGCTAGTGTTTCTAAATTCTAAAAAAAAGTGCATTGCATAAGATTTTGTTGTTGTTGTTTTAATTTAAATTCTAGCCAGCTAACATACAATATAATATTAGTTTCAAGTATATAATGTAGTGACTCAACACATCCATATAATACATATATACCGTATATACATCCATATAATATATGCTCATTACAAGCTCACTCCTTAATCCCCATCACCTCATTAACCCGTTCCCCCACCCACCTCCCCTCTGGTAACCATCAGTTTGTTCTCTATAGTTGAAAAAGTCTGTTTCTTGGTTTGCTTCCTCTCTTTTTTCTCCCCCCTTTGCTTGATTGTTTCCTAAATTCCACATATGAGTGAAATTATATGGTATTCGTCTTTCTCTGACTGACTTATTTTGCTTAGCCTAATATTCTCTATCTCCATCCAGGCCATTGCAAATGGCAAGATTTCATTCTTTCTTATGGCTAAGGAATATTCAATTGCATATATATATACCACATCTTTTTCTTCTAATCATGAGTCAAAGGACACTTGGGTTATTTCAATAATTTGGCTATTGTAGATAATACTGCTATATGCATTGGGGTGCGTGTGTCCCTTAGTGTTTTTGTGTTCTTTGGCAAATCAGTAGTGCAATTGCTGGATTATAGGGTAGTTCTACTTATAACTTTTTGAGGAACCTCCATACTGTCTTCCACAGTGGCTGCAAGTTTCCATTCTCATCAAGAGTGCATATAAATTCTTTTCATATAAGGTATGCAAATGAAGAGTAGTGGCCCTTAGACACAGTGATAATTTATATAAATATAAATATATATATGGTAAAAAATAAATCCAGAATAAAATATGAGAACTAGGGAAAGTTAGGGTAAAGTTAGGGTAACAATTAACTATGCTTGTGATTTTTGAATATGTCAATTGAGGAAGCAGAAATTCCTAGTCCTGTAAAGAAATGACTTTTTGTCTGTAATATTTGTAGCCAAATTGCATCTCATCCATTCAGGGGGCTAACCAGGAAAAGGTGCATTACTAATAAATCATACTCAATACTTCAAAATTATTTTTCATCTCTATGTGCAACCCTCAGTTGGCTATAGGTTCTTTGGAGCACTAAAAGAACAAAATGTGAAATCAGAAAAATAGAAGAGTCGAGGACTATGAGTAGAAGATGACAAGGAAAAAAAAATCCAAGATATAAAAAACTAAATTGTAAAGATTCACTAGGAAGATTAGTAGAGGGAATTATTTCCCATTAACAGGGGAGAAGAGCTGCCTTGATTAGCATATTTTCTTCTTTCTGCAATATTTTTTTCACATTTTAATAAAAGTAGACTGGAATAATGGCGATAAAATGAATCCTCATAGCTTTGAAACAGTATATGTGAAATGATTTTAATAACGTCATGCATTCAAAAGATGTTTATCATATAGAAACAAGTCTCCCAAACCCTCAACTAACTTTGGGGTAAGAGAGACTGATACAAGTACTGAAAATATCAAAGACCAAAGCAGAAGATATAAGTGTGCAGTATCTTTTAAATCTGGCTTTCAAAATTCTGAAAAAAATCCACAAGACTAGTGCTATATAAAACACAACATTGCCTTGCAAAGTTTTATGAATATCCAAGGTTCTGAAAGAGAAAAAGAAGACTATTTCATTTTGATCTTGCTAATTCAGCTGCTATTCTTTGGGGCCAAATTGGAGTCAAGGTATAGTTTGATGAGAGCAAGAAGTCAATTAGGAGGAAAAAGATGAGGTGCAATTCCCCTGCAATGGAGCTCTGTGGAAGGTATGAGTGTGCACAGGGACCTTCCCTCTTCAGGAACGAAGTCCACCCCCAGCCAGAAATAACTACAGCACTCTTTGTCTGGCAACAAAGTAGCTGAGATTTCACACTGCAATTATAATCACCTCTTACGAGGAGAAATATGAGACAAGGCAATGGAACACAGAGAGAAAATCAGACCTAGAGAGAACGGATGGCTATAATTAGAAATACGATTAAGCTCAAAGGGTGCCTGGAGAACGGGAAGACACTTAAATGTGGCCATCCGTCCTCAGGCTTTCTCCAAGGGCTGCACCAACCCAAGGGTTACCCTGGGTGTTCTTACCCCGCGCTCCTCATTCATGTATCAAATCTCTCATGCACATCCTACAAACCCTCAGAGAAGTAGGAAAACACTCTCCCCATGGGTTGAGTGCAAGATCCCCAAAATGCTGAATCAGTGTGAGGGCATGAAGAGGTTCAAATTACGCACTGCTTTCAGTTTAACAGCACAGTGAGTCGGCTTTGATTTGAAGTGACATTCCTGAAACGGATCATGATTTCAGCGTTTCCCCGGTGCTGTAGTTACAATTACTACTGTAGCGCATAAGCAGAAGCTCTAAAATGACTGTCTTATTACTTTATAATCACACCCAGATACTCAGAATATTTGACAATCAGGGCACTTCTAACTTTTGAAACATCCTTTTAAGAAAAGATGCTCCTCATTCATAAATGGAATATCTAATTTTAGGAGGTTATTTTAAAATGGTCCCCAAAATTTGCCCTTCCGATGCAAAGATAAAACCTAGTACAGTGTTTGGGAATAAGATCATAACATCAAGCTTCCTCCTCAAAGAAAGAAAGAAAGAAAGAAAAGAAAAGAAGAACAAGATAAAGATCTGAGTGGATACACACATCACAGTCTCTGTGAACCCACAGAAAAATAAGCAGGGGCTAGGCTCTGGGGTGGTTTCAGAGTGGGCTATTATTCACAGGAAAACAGCGAGATTCACTATGGAGGACATAATTCTTTTGACAGTGACAGGACCTCATTCACAGAACCAGGACTGATGGTGCATACACAGTCAGCGTGCCAAGCAGAACAGGACCTGGATGTGGGTCCCTAATGGTGAACTGAGATCATTGCTGAGGACACTCGGTGATCACATAAGGGACACTCTGTTTGCTCTCTGGGAGAGGCAGTTCATTTGCACTAATTGCGGGCTTGGGGGCCTGGAGAAGGCAGCTCTGTGTACACATACTGTATTCCCTTTGTTGGCGAAGGTAGCTCTCACGGGCCCCGTTCCTCCTGGCATTGTGTGTGTGTGTGTATTAACAGAGAGATTTAGCTGCCTCTAAAATATATGTGCATTTCTAATTCCTTGCACTAGGCTTACTAATAGCTAGTGAGAGGAAGTTACAATATAATAGTGAATTACTTTCCGGAAAAGTTTAGCAGATAATTCATGAAATAAAAGAAATCCAAGAAAGCTTAACCCAATTACTGTGGTTTATAGGACTTTCTTTTCTTCAGAAAAGTTCAATCTTAAAAACAAAACAAAACACAAAACTATCTACTTATCATCCACCTATTCTGTATTTTATTTTAATTCCGGCATAATTAGCCTACAGTGTCGTATTAGTTTTGGGTGTACAATATAGTAATCCAACATCCACCTGTCTATTTCTGGTATTTTCACAGAGAAATTGAATAATTCTCATTTCTAAGATATACATTTTCAAATATAATTCTACATCATTTTCCTTAGTTACCAAATAACTTTTGCTGGAATGTAAGATCAGGAATGTCATATCTTGCAAACTTAAATGCAGTGCACGAGGAAGACACTGAGCAATGTAAAATGAGTATGAAGAAAGCTGCTCATGTAAAACTCTGATATTCTCTAGAGGTTAGGTTGACTAAAAAAATAAAGATTCACAAGTTCTTCAAATATTTGAAGATCTATACTAATCACTGACACAGGTAAACAAAAAAATAAAAGTAGCCCTTATCCTAGCGATGTTTCCAGTGTAGGTGGGCATGCCAGGCACGCATATTATGAAAAGTCAGCTACAAGTATCAGGCTAATCAGTATCTTCTAAATGAATGAAGAGTGTAAAACTGTACTTCAATAATTCAGAGATGGACAGTTTCAACTTTTCATTATGGGAGTCAACAAGTGACTTCTTGGGAATATCAACATTTTTATTGAACTCTGACTAAAAGAATAGGAGGTTACAACATAGAGAGGGCCTTATCAAACAGGTATCAAACAGACGAAGGTGTTTTATGAGGATGGAGCAAAGATGAGAGAAGAGATGAGGGAGTGGGAGATGAGAAGATGGGGACGAAAGCTAAGAGATGTTGCAGTCAAATGTGGGATGACCTGAGAGGTTGCCCAAGGAGTTTGGAGCACTAGAAATGGAAGCTCATCCAAGTTTTGGGAAGGATATTTACGTGATCAAGTGCTGGTTCAAGAATCCTTAACTGATAGAAGAATAACAGGCAATCTGATAGGAATGGAGCCTGGAGGAATGGAGATCCATTAGGGGACTGTGGTCCACAAATGAGGTGATAAGGCAGTAATCTAGGACAGTGATATTTGGAAAAAAGAGATAAAAACTACAGGCCCAGTGATTTTTATAGCCAATAATATATAGCAAGGCTAGGGGAAAGAAGTATCAAAGAACTCTGAGCTATGTGGGTGAAAAGAAGAATTTGAAAGATCAAGTAAAGGCCTTTATGAAATGATTTGCTTGATTTATGGGAGAAGAATTTAAGAGGAATGTTGCATTTAAGTTGCTACAGAAATGCACAGGAGGGGCAGTCCAGTGGGCAGTAGTCAGAAATATGGCCCCGGAACACAAGAGAAAAGTAAAGGCTGCGAGTAAATCTATGGTATTTGAAGGGGCCGGATGTCAACTCTAACAAAATAAAGGTTTCTAAATATAGGTGAGGTTAATGTCAAGGAAAGGTTTCCTGGGGATATGAATTTTAAATATCAATTTAAAGGCAGGTTCTCTCAGATGATGTAAAGCTGTTTCATCTAACACTGCAGCCACAAATTCAGTGAAGGACAAATATAACAAAATACAGTGTAATGAAATACACTGAGCTGAAAGGTTGTGATTTTACCTTATGGAGGTCAGGAGTCATTTTGTCCTCAGCATGGTTCACAGCCCAGAGAAATGTGGTGGAAAGGGGACGAGTTCAGGTATTCCTGGGTCCAGATCTCAACTCCATTACTAAATTAACTATTACCTTGGTTAAGTACCTTAAGCTAAATTTCAGCATATTCTTTGTTAAGTAAGCATACTATGATTATGGGAATAGAGACAATATATGTACTATATGTCTAGCCCATCTTATGTATTCATTAATAGAGAGTTATAAAAATAAGAATGAAAAAAATAATGGCAACAATAAATATGGTAAAATAAATAAATAAACAAAAAATAATGGTAATAAGTGCAACAAGAATTGCACTACATTTCTATCACCAAAGTGGCACATGTCAGAGAGAGAAACATTTCTGATCTGCGACACTGAAAGATCATTCTATGGCTTTTCTCAGTGATATGGGCTAACTCCATCTGTCTGATGTAATTTTGAGCAAAAAAGGGAATCTAGCATTAAGAGTTCACATGAATATTCATGGACAATGTTAGTAGAACTTCATGTAGAAATTATATATTTAAAGGTGGTTACCAACTTTGCATAAATATGGCCTGGAAGTAAAAGGAATGCACAGTTCTAAGTATAAGTTCAAAGGAGAAAAGATGAAGAAAATGAGTAATAGAAGTAAACCGAGGACTCCTCTAAAATCTACTTACATAGAGAAAATAATTCATTTTGGTAAAGTATAAGGAGGCAGAGATTAGTAGGTTTGATCCTTAAATACTTGCAGAATATTGTTTTTAAAATGGGATTTTTTTAAAATACCCACAAAGCCACATAAGTTGAGTTGTATGATTTCCAGAAATGAAAGAAATAATAAACTTTTGGTAGGAAGAAACTTATAATGCCACCTTTAAAGAGGTACAAGTGAAACAGTGGTCATGTGTATACATGTTGCTGAGAAACGTACTTATGCTTCTCTTTGGTACTGTAAGAGTCAGGATAGCATAGCAGCTAAGAACATGGTTTCTGGATCTATAGTTCCTGTATATAAAGGCCTGTAACTGGGCATATTACTGACCTGTACTGCACCTCAGTGTCCTGATCTACGAAATAGTACCTAACCTATACAATCTGTTAAGAGAATCAAATGAACTAGTAGATATAATGAAATTAGGGAGTTCCTAGCACATTGTAAACCTCTAAAAGAAGTTAATTTTTACATTATTTATTATCATTATTATAAGTATTTTTATGTAATAGAATAAAATTACCTCAGTAAGCTTTTTTCACTCTCTGAAAGTACCTTATCGATTGTACTATGTATGCTCTGAACTGATGTCTGATATTAATTGGTATTATAGGCTCCCGGTTGGTATGGGGCAGTAACTAAAATTTAAGCAACAATTTTCTCAATATTGTTGGAAGTGTCTTATATCTGGTCACTGTGTATGGGAAGAAAAACAAAGGCAGGATAAAGACCCCCTGCTAGAGGGAAAAAAATTGTGACAAAGTTCAGAAGGTGAAGAGCTGAGTGAATATATAGGAGGAAGGCAAAGTGAATCCTCAAGTTTCTGTTGTATAAACATAAAGAAAAACAAAGACTTCTAATAAGGAACGAAAGACCCATTTCTGGTTTGGGGCTGTTAGCTCCATCTTCCAACATTGGGTGAAGATCTGCCTAATTTACCTCTCTCTCATCTCCCACAAGGGAAAGAACAAGACTGTATAAGGGCCATTTGTCCAGCCAGGCTTACAGAGCCACTGTAAGCATCTGCAAGCATTTGTGGCATCTATTAAGTATCCAGACATCCCAGATTTGACCTGGGTAGTTGTTCTCTACTGACCTCAGGCTGAGAGGTCCAAGAACAGAGATACCATTAGGGCTGGTTAAGAAGAGTGCAAATTGATCCATTTTCCTTGGGAGCCTTTAAGATTTCCTTGCCAAAATCAAACACACACACACCCAATTCCTTATATATCTAATATGTATGAATTGAAAGGAATGGTGATTCATTATGATCCCCAATTAAGTAAATTTCTAGTTTATAAACCTGTGGGTCAAGAATGCTTCATTTGATTTGAAATAGAAATAAAGAGTATTTATGATTATTGCTTCTACTTGGCTGGATCATTTGGCTTTTCAGATCAAAGATAACTAAGAAAACTATGTACTACTGTCCACTTAATTTAAATCTATTCCATAACAAAAAGTAAATATTTTGACAAAGGTATTTCAGAATCAAAAAGGAAAAGGTATTTAATTGCTTGAAAATTACCTGTAAACCCGTAAATTATTTTCTTCTCAAATACATTTACTTAGCTCTTCACCTTTTGAACCTCATCACTTTTTCCAGCACAGGGTTGTAGTAAACAAGTTACATTATGTACCAATAGTGATTTTTAGCATTAATGGAGGAGGTTGTCCTCCTCTGAGTAATCAAGATGAAACCCCTTCTTAGGGTTTTACACCTTGATTGGCACAGGTTAGATTCTGGTCTCCTTATGTTCAAGGAAGGGAATTTTTGCAGGCACTATAAAAAAGGAAGATAAACAACAAGCTCATGAAACTTCAATAAAAATAATTGAGCATGAAAATTCAATTATGTCACTATAGAAACAGTACGGTGATAATTAAAAACAGATATCAGAGTCATTATAGGAAATATATTTGAATAATATGTATACAAAGTGCACATGTTTACATTTTTAAGAGCTTTAATATGGTTCTTAGATTTTCAATGCCTATTGATATGCTGTTATTAAAAAATAAATAACTAAAACAAAACTATGGAAACTTACTCCAAGCTTAGAGGCTACAAGAACGCCATACATTTGCTTTAACATTTAGTTATGAATAATATAATGAAAAATATCTCTTATAATAAAAAATTTGGCACTGTTAGTAATAAGCACAAGAAAACAACAAACTCACTCTTTATCTGCCTGATATTCTTTATATACATGATAAGATAGATCATAAAGAGATAAAATGTCTTCTCCTTGTTTTCAGAGTAGGTGAGTAATTGCCTTCATGAAGTCAGTGTATAAAGATGCTTTCTCCGATGGTAAGGGTGGAGAGAAAAATACATAGACGTGGCGTAACTCTGGTCATTTTGAGGACAGTGTTCACTGAAGTTTTTAACTAAATCACATGACAGCCTCTTTTTACAGAACTGTGAGTACAGTAAGGTTTCTGTAGAAAGATTTTCCCTAATCTTCATTAGCAAAGACCCCAGAACTTTACACAATCATATTCATGACTTGTAACATTTTCTACAATGTAGTAACCATGCATTATATGGCCATCAATACTGCGCAAGTGAAACCAAAAATTGAGGAACTTGAATTAATTGCATGATGTGTCAAAATTAGAATAAAAGCATACAAGAATACACCTTTCCATTTGATATCATAATCTTCTCTCTCTGAAAGTGGCTGTAATCACACACACACACACACACACACGTGTATAAGTGACTAACCTGGTGTTACTACTACTCCATTGCCATTGACCACAGGCCTCTCTTCCTCTTCTTCCTCAGGAGGCTCTATACTTGCTTTCTCCATGTTGCTCACTGATTTATTCCTCTTCCGTTTTCCTTCAGCACTTGGAGTGGCTCCCGGAAGAATCTGGTCTGTCACATTTAATAATAAGGGTGCTGGTTCTGCTGGAGGCTTTGGCGTGCCGTAGTAATTGTCTGCAAATTATACCAAAACATTATGGAGTTAAATATTTCTCTTACTGTGTGTGTAATTTGTAAAGAATGGAAATTACATTGACAAATGTGTATCCTGTTTCTTATACATATTTCATACACACACATATATATGGCTTTATATCCTTTCACATTTTTATATATATCTTTATTTGTTGCTTTTACTATATTGGGCTCTAATGCTTAAATAAAGATAGAGATTTCCTCTTCATTCTCACTTTTTGCCAAACTAAAATATAGTTTTATGTATTAGTCTCATATGGTACAATGGAATTTCAAAATTATTTTAAAAATTTGATAAACTTTGATTATAGCCTTTTTAAAAATAATTCTGTCCAAATGAGGGTGCAGGTAACCTTTTTTTTTAATGATTTATTTATTTATTTGACAGAGAGAGAGAGAGAAAAAAAAATTGAGACTGTGTGAGCACAGGGGGAGGGAAAGAGGGAGAGGGAGAAGAAAAGATGCCCCACTGAGTGTGGAGCTGGATAGGCAAGGCTCAAACTCAGGAACCCAGGATTATGACCTGAATGGAAACCAAGAGTCAGATGCCTAACTGACTGAGCTATCCAGGCACCCCAGGTAGCCTTTTTTTTTTTTTTTTTTAAAGCATATCTCACAATATTCTGGAAGGGCAAAGCATATTGTGCTTTTTTCCAGCTTTCAAAGGGCTTTGGCTGTTTTCCTTCATGGTCACAGCATCGTGCCCAGAGAGGTATTGCCAGGCCAGTATAGTGGTTCCTTTGGCTGCTGACAGTGGGCCTGCTGCCCTGATCATTCTTCAGATTATCACAGCTCTTTTCCGCACAGCTATGGAATATTTGATTCTCCCATCAGTCAGTGAGACTTCTTAAAGAAGGAGACAAATTCTTATTTCTCCCTGTAATAACCACCTAACACACAGCAGACATAGAATCTATGCTTACTAAGTGAGCATCTTTATATATTTAAGGTGAATTGTTTATAGTTTAACATTTTGATTGGTAAACAAACATTTTGATTGGTAACATAGTGGTGCTTTCTAAAACCAGTGTTATACTTTTAGCATCAACTTCAAGCCCACATTGGTGTTTTCATTTAATTGAATAATTTATGCACTCATTTGCTACTCATCCATTACAATCTTTATTTAGTACTGATTCTGCGCCCAGGCACTCCAATAAGTTTGAGAAAAAATGATGACTGTAAGACAATCCTTGTCTTCCAGATGCTCAACAGGGTAGAAGACAGGTGCACTTGACATCAAGCAGATAAAATTATAACCATAAATGGGACTAAGTACTGCGATCAAAGAGGCACAGAGGAGAAAGCACGTCTCATTATCTGCAGAGGCCCCTGAAGGCAACTGGGAAAACAGTGTGCTGTGAAAGAAACAACCCTGAACTGGAAGTCCTGGGCCCTGCACTTGGCTTTTCTATATGCTGCAATTCAAGGAAGTTACTTAACGCCACTGAGCCTCAATTTCTTCATCTATATATTGGGAATAGCGATTCTTGTTATACCTATAGGTTGCCAATAACCAAAACCTACTGTAGCCATGTTAAACATGATAAGCATGTGCTGAGAAGAAATGAGAAGGTCAGTTGAGGGTAGAGGCTGACAAATTTGGGGGAAGATGGGCAGAAACAAAGGAGTCCGGTCAAAACATGCAAGTTGTCACTTGGGTCCCAGACTCTGAGAGCCCAGGTGATTCCAAAGCAATGGGCACAACCCCTCCCTGCCACTCCTTTGCCTGGAATGAGCCCCAGTCTCTCCTCAGGAGCTCTAATGTGCTCATTCCCAGGAAAACTCTCAGGCAGGGTTGTCTCATTGGCTGAGCCTCAGTCAAGGAAGAGCCTGTGCGCGGCCAAATTAGGGCAGGAGAATGGCTGGCTGTTCTCCTTCCATTTCAGGAGAGGGAGGCAGGGATCTACCCAGGAGGGAAGGGTCTTGGGGTACTGGGCCAGCAGAAATGACCAATGCCTACTACACTTGCCCTCTTTGTTGAGTTATTGTGAAGATGAAGAGTGTCTGAGGAAGTGCTTCATAAACTGTAAATTTGCCATGGTTTTAAGGGCAGTGTAAACCTCATGCTGGCACTTGGTGACTACTCTAAAGGCTAGCTCAAACACTAATGCTGTTGCTCATTTTCATGGGTATTCACAGTTGTAAGGGAAATACAAGGAGAAAAAAATATCATCATGTAAAGTGGTTCTTATACATGTAAAACTTTTATACAGAAGTCTGCGAAGTGCATGACACACATTTTGCTAAAGGTTACTTTCTAATTTAATTTAGAGCATTTCAAATGGATCAGACTTTTAGATGTACTTGCTGAATTCTGAGCAAACACAAACTGCTGGTTACTTCTTAGGAGTCTGTAATATCTCAGCATCCCTAAGGGCTTACACCATTCTCAGTACCCAGCTATGCTGTCTATGGAATCTCAATACTTAACTGCTTATTCAATAAACATAAAATAAAACTAGTAAATAACCAGCGTGCCCCAATACATAATATACTTGTAAGTAGTAGTTTCAGAATATTAATTACTTCAGGTGTATACAGTAGTGAGAAAAATGGATCACATGTCAGTGTTCCCCCCCCCCAACTTGTCTTTTATAGTTTAAATCTCCCTGAAGTAGAAACATAACCTTTTATTAATTAGAAATGAATTCATATCTCAGACTAAAAATAAATATGAAGTAACAAATCCTGATGAATTTATATTGCTAAATAATTACACCTATTGGCGTGTAATGTGATTAAAATTATATAGTAATATTCTATTTCTATAATTTGATTTATGAAAATAAGACTTTAGATTAAATTTTAGATGTAAAACTGTACGAATCATTAGCTAAATGTTAAGATTATCTTCATAGCAATAATAAGAGCAATTTAGAAGAGGCACAGAAATAACCCATACCATTACTACACTTGAGAAATACAATATGCCAAACCCAAGGCATAGACTAGGCAACCAGAAATACCTAAACTAAGTTGAAGAATTAGCCAGGTAGTCAGGGCACTAAGTCATTGAAAAGATTCCCTGACATAAGTGTATAAAAATCCATATACTAAGGATAAAGTGTGCCTTTTAGGTAACACATCAGCATGTTTTCAGAAGCAAATAAACACCAAACTGCTTTTAAATATAGTTTGGAAATAGTGTCCTGTTAAGAATGAAATGCCTCTATGCATGGTGCCAAGCATTTAGAATTATCTAAAATCCCAGAATACCATAACAATATAGTGCAATATTTAACTGCACAGATCATGCTGAAACAGACGGTCCTTGAATCCCGTGTCCCCTAAACTGGCTACCTCTTTCCATCCTTACATTTCTCTAGTTAAACTGGGAACATGGGGCTGTAAGATGACTATAGTCAAAACAGCAACTACCATGACTAGTACTATGACTACCATTACTGCCATTACAATTTACTAAGCTGGACAGTGTAACTGACATTTTATTGATGCACCCTTAGATCAAATGGGAGCTAGAATAACTCTTACCCCTCAACGTTGTTATAGGGATTAATGATAATGAAGGGGCATATAATGTGACTAGCTCAGAATAGGTCTCAATATATGATGGCTATCTTGCACATTTATTCATCAGAAAACTATGAAATCATTGTCTCTGTAGTTAAAAAAATATGGAATCTCTAAAAATTAAACAGCTGACCAATACTATACCTGAAGTGAGTTGGAAAACCTGTATCTCTTTGACTTAAGAACTTCATCCCCTCAAAATACTATGTTGCCTCTCAAGAGGAAAAAAAAAAAGTGTGATGAAATTTGCAACCTGCCCTGAACTGAGAGGAGAGAACTTCATTCAAAGCCAGAGCCAATGGAAGAGGGTGAAGGGGGGGGGGGGGGGGTGAGAAGGGGAGGTGCCCCACTGGCTCAGTTGCTAGAGCATAGGACTCTTGATCTTGGGGTTATAAATTCCACCCCACAATGGGTGTAGAGATTACTTAAAAATCTTACTAAAGGGGCACCTGGGTGGCTTAGTGGGCTGAGCCTCTGCCTTTGGCTCAGGTCATGGTCTTGGGGTCCTGGGATTGAGTCCCGTATTGGGCTCTCTGCTGGGGGGGCTTCTTCCCCCTCTCTCTCTGCCTGCTGCTCTGCCTACTTGTGATCTCTGTCAAATAAATAAATAAAATCTTTTTAAAAAGTCTTAATTAAAATAATGTCACAACCATTAGGCACAATTTATTACTTTCAAAAAGGAAAGGTAATAATTGCTACCAAATAATAAAGTTGGGGCATTTTGGGTACTTTATTCTCCCTCCCCCCTTCCAAAATGTACTGTGTGCATGACTACATGCATATGAGTGTTTTGGGGAGTGAGGGGGAATATAGGCTTTTCTAGTCTACTTTTCTCTGAATATATATGTATTTGTAAAAGATGATGTATTCATTAGCAGTTTCATGTGAGTTTAATATGAAATTTGACTCTGTTGAATATCATGACAAAATCAAATGATATATAAAATTTCTCACTTATTTCTATTATAATTAGGATAATCCTTACATTACACAGTGTTATTTTTAATCAATGCCTGGGGGGGGGGAAGACAATTATTTGAGGAACTTGATTTATTCCTCAGCTTTTTAAGTACCTAAAAGAATGAATTTTTTCCTCATAAAGTTACAGTTATAAAAGAGTTAAACAGGGTGGATGCACCTATATTTGACATCATAAACATGGAAAACCTTTCTAGAAATCTGAATAAAAAGAATACTCTATAAAATGTCAATAATTGGTTTTATAATAAAAAATCTAATAACTGCCCATTTACAATGGACACTGTACTAATTTCTTGTAAAGGAAGAGGGACTAAAACAGACTGCACTGTTATAAACTAAACTTGCCTAGAGAGTCCTTGGAAAATCTAACCCATTATCCACTCTTATGCAGACCCATTCCTAAGTCATCCAGGAGAGACTAAAATAGTTTTCTAAATAACTTTTCATGGCATACACTTGAAGACTACCAAGGAATTATTTCTTTCCTTAGTAGACCAAATAACCTTTTCAAATAGTCTTAGTCTAAGTTTTTAAAATTATGTTTTTATCTTTTTTTCTGACCCATTCTAGGTGTTTGTTGGTCTTACATTCATTTTAATGGCAAAAATAAGGGGGAAAAAGAAGAGGACACTATTTCAATGAATTATAAACTGTTTTCTTTTCTGTACCCTTGGTCTTTATTGAAGGAGAATAGACACCAAAATAGCATTTTCTGAGACATACCATATTCTTTATGCCTTTAGGTTCTGATATTAAGATACAAAGTAGGAATGACACTAAAAACTAATTTTAGGTATGAGGAAATGTAATACTCCAAACTGGAATATCTTGAAATGCTTTTACTTATTTCCAACATGTTTTCCCTGTAAGCAAGATCAATTTTCATGATGGGAACATGTTATTTAGTGCATTTGGTTTTTTAAGTAGCATACTCAGATCCTTTGGGTGTGTAATAATAACATGTAGATTTTACATCAAATGGTCATAGTTCATTCCATATGGCACCCAAGTGGAGCTGGGTTTTAAGAAAGATAATATTCTTGTCTTCAGCATACCTGCAGATTAAAGTCTTGACCCTCATTTCTCCCCAATATTCTCAGTGATTTTATTCCCATTTTGGTAACCAGAAAGAATCAATTTCAGATAATGGTTTAGTAGAAGAGAGATGATTGCTTACAGGCACTTTGGGGCATGCATACAACACAGCCCATCACTGGGATCCTTAGGGAGCCTGAGAATCTGTCCTTGTGTTGGAAACAGTTTAAGGCAAAATTTAAGAGGTTGAGAATCTCAGCATTTGTGTTATATAGTTTTATAAATGAATCAGTTTGATACTTGGCCTCCTTAATGGCACTGGCAAAATTTGACTTTGATATCAAATGGAAATAAGAGATTCAGAGTTCCAGATCTATTCATAATTATTTATGTTAGAAAACTTGATGGATCATAAACAATCATTTTTATCCACATCAGAGATTTAGATTTTTATTAATAGAAAGAGATAAATCATGAAAGGATTCAAATTTTAAGACATGTCTAACATATTACCCAAGGGATATTAATGAGTTGAAATTAGTGTCAAAAACCATGAAAACGCTTGTCAGCCATGGCAAAGATCACAGTCAAATGGGCACAGAGTTAGTGTTTTAGAAAGTCTGTAAGTACAAAACAAAGTTGGTAAATGCAATCTAGGCAATAGTCTACTTTTCTAAAATTACACTTCCTACCAGAAAACAAGACTCAGAATCTCACTTAAGAATGCGTTTGTCTACTGGTTTTTGAAATTACTTTTGTAAGCATCTCTAATACTTAAGTTTGGTTCCCCCCAAAAGGTCTCATTCCCTCTTTGTGTCTTATGTAGTTATTAGCCTCAGGCCAAGATGCAAAAACTCTGTAACCTCAAAAGATAATGTCTTTTTCTCTTGTGAAGAAAAACATTAATCTCCTATGTGCCAGGGATAGGAACAACATCTAAAATGATATTTTGTCACTTATACCTGCACCAAATAGTAAATTGCCTTATTCTGCAGAAATTCAATGTTAACTGTGACTTCCAAAATGTGCACAGTGGTGCAAACAATGGGAAAGTGTCTATTTTTTATATGCCAAATTGGATTATGCTGCAACAAACTCTACCTAAGAATTTCAGGTTTATTTTAAATTAAATGTTTATTGTTTTTACAATACAATCCCCAATGACACACATTCTTTTTGTAACTGCCTTCAACTATCTATCAGTGCTCTCCAGAAATCATACAGATGACTTAATTTAACATCTTCTGAAACTTGTCTGCAAAGTTTTGTAGGTTCCTTCTGGTCATTCTGACAAATTTTCATTTATTCGTGTTAGCAATGTGGACAGGCATAAGACAAATCTTTACTAAATCTAACTGTTCGCAGACTGGGGAGGGTAGGTGGTTCGCTTATTTAAAGGGAATCACATACCCTTCTCTTTAGTGACTCTTCCTTTCAGGCATTATTTCGAAGAGTTCAGAACATTTCCCTTCTGTGCCAAATAACATATGAACAGAAGTTAGGCAAGAAATCCGCAAGAGAACAGAAGGAAGTTACATACAATTTCTCAGTGTCAAATGTACATCTACTTGCAAAGGAAAGCATTTTGAACATTTATAATTATAGCAACATCAAAAAGTGTACAAGTCCACTTCACGAGCATATCATATTTAAATAATATTAAATCCCTTAGAGCACCACTGCCCAGTAAAAATGTAATCTGAGCCACAAATATAAGTTACACATGAAATTTATATTCTTCTAGTTAGCTACACTTTAAAAAAAAGGAAAAGAAGGAAGATGAAAATTATTGTAATGTATTTTGCTTTGTACAATATGGCAAAAATATTATCATTTCAATATATGAGCAATATAAAAGTTATGAATGTACTATTTTTACTTTCTTCCTTACTAAGTCTTTACAACCCAACATATTTACTTTCAAGCGCATCTTACTTTGAACACACTCCATTTCAAGGGCTCAAGAGCCATATCTGAATAGTGGCTACTATACTGGACATCATAGCCTCAGATAATCCCTTTTATAAAATAACATTTACCATATTACCACCTGACTGGCTCATTTTTCTCATAAAGTGAAAACCTTTGCCTTAAATGACTAGGAAAACTGAATAAACACCAGAAAATAATAACAATTCAAGTGACATTGTGTCAATGATATTTCTCTTATATAATTGCTTTGCTGCACTGAGTACATATAAAATATTTTTTTTAAAAGATTTTTATTTATTTGAGAGAGAAAGAGAGAGAGAGAACAAGCAGTGGGGAGGGGCAGAGGGAGAGACTGAGAAGCAGGCTCCCCGCTGAGAGGAGAGCTGGATGCGGGGCTCAACCCCAGGACCCTGAGATCATGACATGCGCGGAGGGCAGACACTTAACCAACTGAGCCACCCAGGTGCCCTCTGGTAAAATATTGTTAATCACCAAACAAATGTATATCTCCTAATAATGCTCTTCCATCCTGTTTCTTAATCATCCATCTTATCACCTTATCTGTACTAATTTGAAAAATCTACATTTGACTATCAAGTTACAGGTTAAAAGAGGTGAAAAAAACCAAATATTTCATGTAAATAATGTAAATCTGAACTTGCATGAGGACCCTGTTCTTATGTACAAATATAGGGCTAAAGAACCCTCTTTACAATCAGTCACAACCCACAGAGAGAGGAACTGCTGACTCATGGTAGTGATATAAAAACAGATCAATTATTCATATTTGTTGTCCCTCTCTTGCTCCCTCTCTAGTAACATACTCTCATTCTGAGTATCTGTAGTGTTTGGTACCAAGTGCCTTACTTTCCTTTCAATAGGCTCCTACTTTGATACCTCATGCTCATAACAATTCAAATTTTCTTTTTTCCTCTATACAGTATCTGTGTCCCATTTCCAATTTCCTTTGGGTCTTGCTAAATGATTGGGTTTTAACACTCTAATGAACTAATTTAAACGAAGATACAGATGACTAAAAGTGCCTTAATATATCCGATATAATGCTTGCATTTTAACAGTATTTAAAGCTAAACACTAAAAAGTTACTCATGAAATTTGGGCTACTGGCCAATTCAGTGGTAGAACATAATTTTCAGAAGCACCTTAGATGCTAGCCACAAAGGAAGTGTTTTCCTGATAGTCAAGGCACTCAGTGGGTAAATCTGATGACCTTTGGGGAACTTATGCAAAATGTCAAAGCAAGGATTTTTGGAAAACAGCACTGGAAAAAAAAATTATGATTCCAGTTAGTAACAAACTTACATGTCTGAAAACCAGGAGTGGAAACCATTTTTAATTGTGTTATTAATTGCAACTAATTGTTTAAGTTTTTAAAGCGTCTAGTAAGCTTAGTGCTTAAGAGGCAGTCCCTTCACAGCTCAGTAAATAAAAAAGCAGAAATGAAAATTTGATGAATTTTTAAATGGGCATTTGTACAAAGCTCGGTGGATGCCTGGAGATAGTCATCTTGATTAAATTTACTTTTTCAAAAATTGATAGAGGAAACTGAACCTTTCAAGGACAATATTATTTTTCTCACACAACATTTATGGCTTGTCATATAACTTCCTTCTATCAATGGTGCTATTAACTGTGATAGTTTAAGATCACTAAGAAATTAAAGAGACCTCTAAGACTTTCTTTTGTCACTGTCTTGCAAGTACAATACCCAGGGAAATTATGATTAATTTTAATTTGATTGTTGGTTAATGATGAAAGAAATTTGCCAAATATCTAATTTCTAATCCTCAGTTGCTAATAAAAGTCAGAAAAACAATATGAAAGAATTTTACTTCTCTCTGAAGAATTCGTCTGATGCATTTTTTTCCAAGCTTGGCATAGTGGAAAGAATTCTGTACAAAAGTAGAAGATCTGGGTTCTAACTGAGGTTCTACACTAAACCCCTACAAGACCTTGGATTAGGCATTAAACTCCTCTAAATCTTAGTTTTCTCACTTGTGAAATGATGGAATTGGGTCACAGGTCTGAAATACTTGGCTCCAAAGTTCTGCAATGAAAAATTTCAAAGGATCTAATGACAATAGGTTGTATTTCTTCACCATCATATTAGAAAGTCCTGAATTGAAATAGAGAATGGCAATAAAATGTAGTCAACAGTTTCAATTACTTGAGAGCCTGTACTTA
>ML108240.1:0-11710 GCA_003697995.1 Taxidea taxus jeffersonii | reverse complement strand
CTGCTTTCTTGACATAAATGTGTAGAACTATCATTTTATTCTCTATTTCTTTGCCCATTCCCTTTTGGGAAGGTGGTTGCGGCTGAAGAGTATTTCTATTTTTGTTCCAAGTCTTTCATTTGCATCCATCCCTCTTGGTGAATTAGATAGTCCTTAAGTATAGCCCCACAAGATGTGAACTGTGATTACTTTGTGGACAGCCATATTTAACCACTTCAACTTCATATTTTAGTCCATGTGATACTTTAAATATTTCTGATTTTTTTAGTCAGCATATTCATTGCGATCATCTTGGGTGAGACATTTACAAACATAAATCCTAAGGACTGGAGTATGGTTAAAGCTAGCCAGTATAATTTAGATGTAAATAGAACCAATTTATAAGCCAAGAGAACAATGAACAATGGAAAAGGCTAAAGAAAATAAGATTTGGTATCTTAAGCATAAGGCTTTGTCTGTACAATAATAACAAAGATTGCTTTTCTCTGAATCAACATAAACACAACCTATGAAAATCAACTTCATCACAAAGAAAACTATCAGAACTATTGGCATTTCACAGTTCAAATGCCAGAAACCAACCATTAAGTCTTTAAAGATGAACGTTTTATTGGGTATACTTCCCCTACTCCTCAAATTTTTGCCTGTCACATCATCCTTCTCATTTGTAGTAAATTATGAAAGTACCAGAAATACTAGTTTGTTTGTCAAAGATTTTTATTTATTTGAAAGAGAGAGAGAGAGAGCACAAGCAAAGGGAAAGGCAGAGGGAAAAGCAGGTTCCCTGTTGAGCAAGGAGCCCAACATGGGGCTCAATCCCAAGACTCCAGGATGCTTAATCAACTGAGCCACCCAGACAACCCTCAAAAACACAAATTCATTGTAGAAAAATCGTGCATTAATAAAGAAAGAAAAAATAGAGGGAGGAATTCAAATCAAGAAAAGTTCCAAAAAGAAATGGAAAAAAAGGAAGAAAAAGCAGAAAGAGGAAGAGGAAAGGAAAGAAAGAAAGGAAAAATGAAGAAAATGAAGAGGAGAACGAGAAGGTAAAGGACTGTGATGTGTCTTCTCATGAAGCTAGAGTTCCAAAATGATTCCTGAGGTGATATTCTGACTCAAAGCCATGCATATGTGGCCATCCATCATCACCTAATAGCTGATAACATCAGTGACACTGTCTAATATAACAGCCATTTGCTACATCTGGTCACTGTGGACTTGAAATGTGGCTGGTTTGCCTTAAGATGTGCTGTAGCGTAGGGGCGCCTGGGTGGCTCAGTTGGTTAGGCCACTGCCTTCGGCTCAGGTTGTGGTCCCGGAGTCCCAGGATCGAGTCCTGCATCAGGCTCCCAGCTCCATGGGGAGTCTGCTTCTCCCTCTGACCTTCTTTGCTCTCACTCTCTCCCTCAGATAAATAAATAAAATCTTTAAAGAAAAAAAAAAAAAGATGTGCTGTAGCGTAAAACACACACTAAATTTTGAAGACTTGGTACACAAAAAAATAAAGCAACCCTGTAATCATTTTTATGTTAATTACATGTCAAAATGATAATGTTTAGATTGCATAATGCTTCAATTCCTAGTCTAGTTCTGAAAAAAGCAAGACTTCATAAGTAGTGAATTACTGGTGGCAGGTAATGACATCCATAACTAAGAGAGGGTGAAGGGGAAGGTGAAAGTCGATCCAAAGGTCTAGGACAGTGATAGATACTTGATGAACAAGAGGCTCAGTCAGAAAGAGGGCTCAAGGGTGAGACTTTCATCAGTTGACCAAGCCAGTGAGAGCTGAGTAATGGACAAAAGGAGAGGTTATCATACATCCAACAGTTTACCATTCATTCAGCAAGTATTTACTGAGAACCTACTATGTGTCAGGCACGGATTATCACAAAACAAGCAAGTCCCCTTTGAAGCTGACCTTCTACTGAGGAGACATATTAATCAAAATAATCAAACAAATAGAAACTTACAAACTGTCAAGATCTATAAAGGTCTAGTAGTGGTATTTTTTTTTTGAGAAATTTATTATTCATTTGAGAAAGAGAGTGATGGAGAGAGCACAAGCAGGGAAAGAGGGAGAGGGAGAAGCCAACTTCCCGCTGAGCAGGGAGCCTGATATGGGACTTGATCCCAGGACCCAGAGATCATGACCTGAGCCCAAAGCAAATGCTTAGCCATCTGAGGCACCCAGGTACCCCCTAGTAGTGGTATTTTTAAGAACTCTGAGAAGAGTTCAAATTAGGATAGTTAAGAAAAAAAATGGAATTATAATTGAACACCCAGTCTCCTTCCTCCATCTGGGCCAAACTATTTCTGGATCAATACAGATCTTTAGGAATTGTATGTGGCTTTTCTAGCAATTAGAAATAAAATAAAAATTCTCCATTATTCCCAAAACTTGTCCCAAAGACTTCTCTGAAGGTCAGATGACTCAACTACATGGAAGGTACTAGTGTGCATGTATTTTCTCCCAAAATAAACCAATGTGCTTATAAAAATTAATTGCAAAATTTCTGCTAACTAGTTAGCCAGATAAGTCCCTGCTTTCCCACTTTAACTCAAGACACTGTAAAATACTTCTAATATTCTACAGACGCAAAGCTATGTGGTTTAAAATCTAAAGTGTGTTCTTTGATGATTTAAATGCATTAAACATAGAGCTGATCACAGGTTTAACATGATGACTGACCTTCTCCCACATTGGTACAATAGTATGGCCTCTGTTTTTAAACTGATTACCAGTGTGAACAGGTCGTTCCTTCCTTCTGACAAGCAGGGATGGGGGGTGGAGTCAGTGAGAGGAGAGCTTCACCATGGCTTTAATGTCTAGGATGAGACTAGAAAACTGAGTAGAATCAAATAAAGTCTCAAGCAGGAGGAGCATTCCACGCTGAAGGAATAAATCTGCAAAAGCCTTGGGTCTGGAGGATGAACGGTTTTTAGAAGAACCAAAAGGAGGACAGTGTGGTTGGTGCCAACAACAAGGGGAGACCTAAGGTTAAAGCTCAAAAAGCTTTGTTAAAGATTTGGATTAATTTTCAAAAAGTAAAGGGAAGCCATTGCGGGTCTCAAAAAACATTTGATTTTGTTTTTAAAATGGACTGCCAGGGGATGCCTGGGTGGCTCAGTGGGTTAAAGCCTCTGCCTTCAGCTCAGGTCATGATCCCAGGGTCCTGGGATTGAGCCCCGCATCGGGCTCTCTGCTCAGCAGGGAGCCTGCTTCCTCCTCTCTCTCTGCCTGCCCCTCTGCCTACTTGTGATCTCTCTCTGTCAAATAAATAAATAAAATATTAAAAAAATATATTTTAAAATGGACTGCCAGGCTGCAGTGTGTAGAATGGAGTAGAACCACCAAGAGGGAAAGTCTTGAAGTCAACAAAGGATTTATTTCAGGGGCTCAGTAAAGGTAATGGGCTAGTGGGAGGTGATGAACATGGGATTTGGTGAGGTTTCAGAGGAGGAAAACAAAAAATAGAATGTTTGGGTAGGACCTAATATTGGCCACTTGCTTGAAATGGTTAGCCTTTTTGTGACAACCTCCCCTTCCTTTCTCTTTGAAAGAAATATTGGACAGAACTTCTAAATTTGCTCCCAATACTCAGAACTTCTTTAAGAGATGATGTGAACTGGCATAACCAAAGTGAAATGTAGACTTCTTTCTTAAAACATTACAGAATTCTCTAAGTCTTCAACTTCCTTTTTAAAAGTCTTTATGGATATTCAGGAACTGACTGGTGCCCCTATCAGAGTTGGTTTATACCTCCTGTTATAGCTGCTATGTTTATGGTAATTATTTATTTAATGTCTGCCTAGTACTAAATTTTGGCTTCTTAAAAGAAGCAATTTATCATTTAGCTTATTTTCCCAGCATCTAGAATAACACTGACACCTAGTCAATACTGAGTAAATGAATTCCTATACTGACAGAACACCCATGTTCTGTAAAGAAGGATGCAACCCTGGTTGCTCTTTCTGGAGTCAGGATCTTTCAGGACATGCAAATTCTCCCACTTACCCCACCTCCCCCACCAGAATCTCTGGGTGTGGGTCACTCTAGCTCATTCTGATTCTGATACCTGAGAACCATTGCTTTTCCTCAAAAACCACTGCTTTTGCCTCAATGAGAGACAGACCAATCAGATGGGATTTATTTTGAAAGTCAAGCCAGCAGAGGAAGGATCCAAGTAGCCTATTTTAGGATCTCTCCTCATTCTTTTTTCCAAATAATCTTTATAAAAAGCTTCAGGACCACACAGGTGTTTTTTGGTGCTAATGTGATCTCAGGGTGGTGAGTCTGAGCCCCATGCTGGGTTAGAGATTACTTGAAAAAATGAAATCATTACAAAAAAATTCTAATGCAAACCTCTCTATGTGAGGGGTCAGCAAACTCTTTCCTGTAGAGAGCCAGAGAGTAAATATTTTAGGGTTTTCAGGGAATACATACATACAAAACTACTCAGTTTTGCTGTTGTGAGGTATAAGCAGTCACAGATAGCACAGAAATGAATGGGTGTGTCCAGGCTCCAATATAACAGTATTTATGGATACTAAAATTCAAATTTTATAATTTTCACGTGACCCAAGATACTATACTCCTTCGGATTTTTTATGCCATTTAAAATATAAAAGCTATTCTTACTTTGCAGGCTGTACAAAAACAGGTGTTGGAGTGGGTTTGGCTCATAGGACATGGACTTCCACCCCAAAGTCCCTATAATAACAGGTACTGACACCATCTATCAGGCATAGATCTTGACTCATTAATCAAGAATTTCACAGGTGCCCAGCAAATAAGCAATACAGATAAAGTGCTTGTCTTCAGGGAACTTAAGAGTCCACAGGAGAAAAGACATTAAACTTAACCAAATAAGGAGATAAGTGAAGGACTGTAAGAAATAGTTATAGAAAAATCTGCTTTAAGCAGGGTGGGTAACAAAGGTCTGTCTGAGGAACTGCTGTTTAATTTGAGACCAGAAGAAGGAAAATGTTCTTATTGCATGAAAAGCCAGGAGAGGAGAGTTATAGGTCAAAGAATAGCAGGTCACTAGAACAGAAGGCCTTGACATATGGAGGGAGTGACGAGTTACTGAAATATAATGGGTGAGGAGGAGAGGTGCAGGATTCAACTAGAAACACAAGCAAGAAGCAAATCATATGGGGTTTTGTCAGCTAAGTGAAGGGATTTGGGAAGGGTTTTACAAAGGGGAATCATGATTCTATTTAAGGTTTTAAAAAGTTACTCATTTCTTTAAAAGATTTTGTTTATTTATTTGAGAGACAGAGAGGAGAAAGCACAAGCAGGGAGGTGGGGGGAGGGGCAGAAGGAGAGGGAGAAGAAGACTCCCTGCTGAGCAGGGAGCCCTATAGGGGACTCTATCTAAGGACCTGAGATCATGACCTGAGTAGAAGGTGCCCCAAAGGTTATTTATTCTTGCCACGATGTGGAAACAGATTTGAAGGGCAATAAGAGAGATGGGAGATGACTGGAACACTGAAAGAAGAATGCATGTGTGTGTGTGTGTGTGTGTGTGTGTGTGTGTGTGTGTGTGAGAGAGAGAGAGACAGAGACAGAGACAGAGAGACACATACACATCAGATATTATTAAAACTGAAATACTAATAGCAGAAATGAAATGATTTCACAAGCTCAAACTGATAAGCCTAATTGCAGAATTTAACAAAATGTTCAACACTAGAGAAGCTGAGCAATATTTTGGAGGCCAATTAGTTAGGATTTGACCTAAATACAGAACCAAATATTCCAGGAAGAGGATAGAAAGCTTCATTCAACATTTTCCACCAGCTAAAGAATGATATTGTTTATATGAATGTAGATAAGAAAAGGAACTCTGGATAAATAGGTAAGTAGGCCTTATGAATAAATAAGCTTTGATAGTTTACTGTTCATCACAGTGAACAGCTATTCAATCCAGCTCCATAATGACATTTTTTTCTATTACCAGAGGCATTTATCTAATAACACGACCCTATTAGTAGATCTGTCTAAATTGATATTGAAAGGACAATTAAATCTGGCACTCAGGCTACAAACACTATTCAGTGTGGTAGGTTGGAAGGTATTGAACGTCATTTTTAAAAAAGGTATACTGTTAACATTGGGAGCATTAACGCTAATTAGAGTAATGACTTCATTCAGCAATTTCCTTTTTATGAGGCCATTTGGATCAGGCTCTCTCCTCCATATAAAAGGGCAAATCCTTATTAATTTAGATGATTACCTCATAGGAATGAATACTAAATGAAAACAGTACCACAGGCCCAGCCTACCATTTCTTCTTCATTACGCCATGTCCCTGGTACAGTGGTAACAAGATGACAACATTGAAAATTTTTCTTCAGTGATTCACACACAGGCCTCCTGTAATCTTCCCCAACAACCTTTTTATGCTCAGAAAAGAAAGCTAATTTCATGTTTGAAAGTTCTCCATAAAAGGTGCTGGGAAGGGGTGCCTGGGTGGCTCAGTGGGTTAAAGCCTCTGGGATCCTGGGATCGAGCCCCACATCGGGCTCTCTGCTCAGCAGGGAGCCTGCTTCCTCCTCTCTCTGCCTGCCTCTCTGCCTGCTTGTGGTTTCTTGTAGGTCTGTCAAATAAATAATTTTTTTTAAAAAAGGTGCTGGGAAAATTGGACAGCTATGTGTAGAAGAATGAAACTCGACTATTCTCTTACACCATACACAAAGATAAACTCGAAATGGATGAAAGACCTCAACGTGAGGCAGGAATCTATCAAAATCCTAGAGGAGAACATAGGCAGTAACCTCTTCGACATCGGCCACAGCAACTTCCTTCAAGATATGTTTCCAAAGGCAAAGGAAACAAAAGTGAAAATGAACTTTTGGGACTTCTTCAAGATCAAAGGTTTCTGCACAGCAAAGGAAACAGTCAATAAAACAAAGAGGCGACCCATGGAATTGGAGAAGATGTTCACAAATGGCACTACAGACAAAGGGCTGATATCCAAGATCTATAAAAAAAATCCTCAAACTCAACACACACAAAACAGATAATCATGTCAAAAAATGGGCAGAAGACATGAATAGACACTTCTCCAAAGAAGACATACAAACGGCTATCAGACACATGAAAAAATGTTCATCATCATTAGCCATCAGGGAGATTCAAATCAAAACCACATTGATATGTCACCTTACACCAGTTAGAATAGCCAAAATCAGTAAGACAGTAAACAACAAGTGTTGGAAAGGATGTGGAGAAAGGGGAACCCTCTTACACTGTTGGTGGAAATGCAGGTTGGTGTAGCCACTTTGGAGATTCCTTAAGAAATTAAAAACATGACCCTGCAATTGCACTACTGGGTATTTACCCCAAAGATAGAGATGTAGTAAAAACAATGGCCCTCTGTACCCCAATGTTCATAGCAGCAATAGCCACAGTTGCCAAACTGTGGAAAGAACCAAGATGCCCTTCAGCAGACAAATGGATAAAGAAGATATGGTCCAGATATACAATGGAGTATTATGCCTCCATCAGAAAGGATGAACACCCAACTTTTGTATCAACATGGATGGGACTGGAAGAGATTATGCTGAGTGAAATAAGTCAAGCAGAGAGAGTCAATTAAATGGTTTTACTTACTTGTGGAGCATAAGGAATAACGCAGAGGACACTGGGAGATGGAGAGGAGAAGTGAGTTGGGGGAAATCAGAGGGGGAGACAAACCATGAGAGATTGTGGACTCTGAGAAACAAACTGAGGATTTTGGAGGGGAGGGAGGTGGGGAGTTAGGTGAGCCTCATGGTGGGTATTAAGGAGGGTGAGTACTGCACAGGGCACTGGGTGTGGTGCATAAACAATGCATCTTGGAACACTGAAAAAAAATTAAATAAAAAAAAGAAAGTTCCCTTTTAAAAGACAAGTGTTGATGGATCTTTAGAAATACTAGAAATCCACTGCCACTAACTACCGTAGATAACTGCCCATGTAGGTTCTGAGTTTTGTATTAATCCATTAAAGCATTGCTTAGAAAAAGAAGAGTAACCTAAACCAAATTTTTCCATCAATCTCTCACATTCATGTCACGAGCAACCGACAGCCTATGTGTGACTATTAGTTTCAAGAAACAATCTTTATGCTTTGGACTAGAGGCAGCATGCTGAAATTCATGAATTACAAGTCTTCCAACAGGAGTCTTTGATGGCTCCAGGGACTGGAAATAGAATATGGAACCTTCACCCAAAGGTCACTGGCTCCAATTTGGCCTAAACTGGTAGTGAGTAAAAGTTATTATCGATAGACAGGCGTTCAGCAAGGGCTACAAAATGAATTGGTGGTTTCACTGTAATTTCTCAAAGACAAGTTTCTATGTCAGGATCTCATGATTACCTCATGCCCTAAGGTGGATAGTTTTAGACAGGAGTCAAGACATTGACTGAAAGGAGATATCCCACCTCCTTCTAGCATTTACAAATGGTCTTTTTAGATGGGAATAGCCAAAAGTTTTTGGGCAACTGGCAAGAATGTTTGTTACTTGGTAGTTTTTTTTATTTGTAAGATAGAAATACATTTATATCTACCTATAGTCTCTCCAAGTATCCTTGCTTATGTTTGAATAAGATATCACAGATTTTAATGAGAAATTATAAGAAAGATTTTATTAAAATGATTTAATACTCTTGTCAAAGTGTGACTGGAGGATCAGCAGCATCACCATCACCTCATTTATTAGAATAGCTAACTTTCATGCGCAATCCAGACACACTGAATCAGAATCTGCATTTCAACAAATCTTCGGGTAATTCAGATGCACAATAAAGTTTGAGGAATACAGTGTGTCTAGAGGACACAATGTACAGCTGCTCACTGAACACAAAGTATATGCAATAAACATATGTTGACAAAAATAAAGACCTGAATACTGTTTCTGTATGTTAACTTCAGAATCTAGTATCCTGGGCTGTTTGTATTACTTATGTTGCCACTTATAAAACTGTCTGCTTACCTATTGTCTTAGCATCCCCTTAGACTTGAAGCTCCTAGAGGGCAGGGATCCAACCAGACATTCCTTTTGATTCCAGTCTAGGTTTATCAGTTGAATAATGGAATTTGAAATTATATGTCTTCATTATCTTATGTTAAATTAAGTCATGCTAAATAGTCCTGTTCTCATGCAACACTAATTTAAACAGATTGTGTTCACCTGGGAGCCCTGAAGGGCTAGCAGGATGCCCTGGATCATTAACCAGCAGCAAATTGCTAAACCACTACTTAATGACATTGATGGCTGAATAGATGGTAAGGGTATTTTGCCCACTCTGCTAAACTTGTAGCAGCCACCAAATTAAATACTCAGACCAATTTTTAAAATGGCTTTGTGTAGAACATATTGCTATTTAATACATTTCATTAAATTTAGTCAACATGAGACTGATTAACTGGGAAATATTAAAACTTGGATTATTATTTTATTTGTATCAATGTTTACAGTTACTATCTCCCAAAGGAAAATCTAAAACACATTAACTTTATAGTAGTAATAAATCATTTAGCTTGAAGTTGAGCTGCTTCCTAGGATCTGAGGCTTCTATTCTAAAAATAAACAAAAAAAATATTAATACTGTATTACACATTTTCCCCAATATACCTTTTATTGCCCTTTCAAGTTGTCCAAATTAAAAAGTTCGTATGTTTGGGTACCCAGGGTTTTCATGAGAGGCCCTCAAGCCAGCTAGTTATGTCAGCTGGGCGAGTTCCCTAAATTCTCTGAACCCATATTCCAACATTTGTTTAAGAAAATGGTAAGACCAACTTGACAGAACTACTATGAGTATTTAATGAAATGAACATGAACAAGTTTTTTGGCACATAAGTACTTCAGGGATTTTGATACTCATTTCTGTTACTACTTCTATTACTACTATGTCCATCCTTCCCCCAGTGCTGTATTTTTCCCACTGCACCATAAGCTTTGTGTCATCTTTCACCTTCTAGATAAGAATTACTTAGATACCCCATCAGAAAATCATCCCTGCCCCTCAAAACATTCATAGTCTACTACTACGACTACCACTACTACTATTACCAATACAATATTCATCTTGAGATTATCGGGTTTTAAAGTAATTGAACATATAAGATCCACTCCCACACAGTTCACCAGGTAATGCCGAAACATAATGCTCCAGATTAAAGAAACACTTAAAGATATATATAAGTCTGCAGGTATAATTATCTTTCCTATTAATGCTAAGTATTCTCAATTATGGCTTAATATGATCTTGGCCTTTCTTTAGGCTTGGAAAAGTAAACATTTGATTTTGCTGATTAACATATTGCCAAGAGCTGTGGCCCCTAGACCCTTTCTCTTTATAGAAAAGAATGATCTTTTTATTATATGAGTTGTTAGAGCCCCATCTTTCCTTCTACCTAGAAGCATGGTAACCTAGAATGAAGGGCATGGCTCAAACATTGGTTAAAATTTAGGCTCTCCCGTATAGTAGCAGTACTACCCTGAGCATGTTACAACATTTATAAAACACAGAGACAATAATAGTACCCTCCACATAGAGTCATGAGGATATTAAATGAGATGTTGCACATTTTATTTGCCTAGCATTCCACATTGTGCAAGGGTCATAGCTAAGTAATTGATAAATGCTGTTTTTATTGCCTACACCTGAAAAATTAAATGGTGGGAGCAGAGTTTCTGCCCACAGGTCATGCTCACTTAATTATATGCTCAGGAGACGATGCCTCTCAGTGGCCTGATTTTAGGAACTAGTGAACCAAGACTGCCTCAACCTTTTAGGCTTTCTTTATTCTCACCTCCAGGATTGGATTCTCTGGAGAACCCTGGCTAATATGATGGCCCTTAACTTGCCCTAAATCATGGCAACCTACCGACTTTCTAACTTCATTCTTCAAGCTCTTTGCTTGGCATTCAGAGTCAGACAGGGTCTTGGGCGGACATCAGTCCAGATGTTCCAGTCGTGTCTGCTTTCCCAGTGCTCATTCAGCCTCTGCTGTTAACATTTTCAATGTTGGACATTTCACTATATAATTAAGCAAACCATTCCATTCCTGGGTAGGTCTTAATTATGAAACACTGCTTCCTACTGCTGAACAAAAATCTTTGTTCCCTATTACATAAAACTAATGATACTGATTTTGGCTTTTGGAACAGAGTAAGTTGAAATGTTCTTCTGCCTGGTGGAGATTCAGCTATTTCAAAATTGCTGTCATATTTTATTCTTAAAATATATTGTTGAGCAGAACTGAACATGGTCCTGGAGCTACTGTTTTATCAGTAATGAAAATGGGACTATTACTTTCTTCTCTGATTTAGATATTATCTAGCTATTAAATAAGACCTGAATGACTATCGCAGCCTAGGTAGAAATAATTCACTTTTCATGCAACTTGTAAGATGAGATTGCCAAGAAGAGTATGGTGATTTTCAAAATTTATGTGCCCTCTTACTATCTGTGGACTTTTTAAAGCATCAGCTAACTCAAGAAAATGGTTTCCCTTCTTGTTTTCTACACATAATTGCTAATAGCTTTAACATTCTTTTATTAACACCTTGCATTACAAAAGCAGGCTTCCCCTTTTAGAGGGCCAGGTTGATAGGGTCTATTGGAAAACAGTAATTCCTGTGCTGTGAGATAGAGAAAAGATGGTAGGTGAAAACTGTCCTGGGACTATCAGTTAGGTCTTGTTAGTAGGTGCTGG
>ML108239.1:27421-42260 GCA_003697995.1 Taxidea taxus jeffersonii | reverse complement strand
TGACTTGTGCCGAAGGCCACAAGCCGCCACTCGGAGTGCAAGGCCAAGGAGGTGACCACAGCCGGGGGCTGGCACTGCACCAGCACAAAGGGCTGGAAGCCGGGCTCGAAACGCACGGGTCCCGGGCGGGCGCACAGGCGCTCGTGCCCCTTCCAGCGGTAGCCCTCCTGGTCCTGCAGCAGGTCGGCCTCCACCTGCTCCACGCTGTGCTCCGCCTCCTCGTCGTTCAGCTCCAGCACCAGCACCTGGGTGGGAGGGCAGGTGGGCTGAGACTCCCGGCGCCCAGGCACCCTGGACCGCAGGGACCCTGAAGGTGGAGAGTGAAGTCCCGGGACCCACGGCCAGTCCCGGGGCCTGAGGAGAGCCAGAAGGCCTCTGTCCAACCCTTGGCCCTGAATCCTGGCTTCTGGAGGAGAACTGGTCATCCCACAGGCCTGTCTCTATAGGGACCAGGCAACCCCTCCCCACTGGGAGAAGCCCCAAGCCACAGGGACAGGTGACGGTCCCGGTGATACCATTCATGGGCGCTCAGGAGACTGGCTCCCGTCCTTGCTGCCCTCCAACCCCTGGACACTGCCCAGTCACCTGACCACTCCTCCTAGTCGCCCCCCCGCCAGCCCAGCCTGCTTACCTGCCCCGCCGTGCCTGCCACAGCCAGGTAGCCGCTGTATTTGCAGAGGAAGATCTTCTGGATGCCCAGCCTGGGATCATCACTATAGGGGTCGAAGGAGCCCACCTGACAATGGAGAGGAGGGCCACAGGTGACCAAAAGTGCCAGACCCAGTCCGTCCTTGCCCTCCCTGGCTTCCAGGCTCCTGGCCTCACCTTGCGGAGTGGGGGCCACTCATCCTCGCCCTGGACATTGAGGCTGTCGCTGGGGTCTGTGTCAGTGAGGAACACCCGGACGGTGCTCAGCTTGTAGAGTAGTCGTAAGCACACGCCGGAGGCGTCCCAGAACCGCACGGTGCCATCCTCGTGCCTGTGGGCGGAATCCACCTGCCAGTCACGGGGGAGATGGGGCCGGGGGTGCTAGGGGAGCCCTGGGACTGGCGCGCACCTTGCTCTGCTCCCACCCCGCGCAGCCTGCTTGGCAGGAAGATGCCAGGATGTTGCCTACCCCGTGAGCAGCAGGTCCCTCTGGGGAGGGGCTGGGGCCAGACTGGTGCCACCATCAATGGGCCACTCCTGAAGAAGGAGACCAGAAGTCCATGGGCGAACTTGACCCGTGGCAGGGCCCGGGCTGGTGTCGGACCTACCATGGTGGAGAAGTGTGTGTGCTGCTGGCTGCCTGCGGCCACGATGCGCTCCCACAGCTTCAGGGGGATGTTGGAGACGTGGTGGGAGCAGGTGATGGCGGAGCAGTGCAGGGAGGCCAGGTAGGGAGGCTGCACGGGGGGCCAACCAGCCGCCTGCAGGTCAATCACCACCAGCTCCTCCTCAGCCAGAACCACCAGGGCATAGGGGTCGTCAAAGGCTAGGGGACAGGGGGGGGCGGGGGCGGTGGTGTCAGGAGCCGCGGGAAGCAGTTTGTCCCAGCCCAGCCCTGCAAAATCGGAAGCTCTAGGGCTGTACTCAGAGAACGTGCATTTGAAAAACAAGCTCCAGATCCGGCAGAGTCCAGAGAGGATGACACCCCACGACCGAGCAAGCGGGACTCCTCGCAGGTGCACGAGGCTGCCTCAATGTGTGAACGTCCATGAACGGAAGCCATCCCACACAGGCCGAAGGAAAACACAGGACTGTATCGGTATATGCAGGGACCGGTTTATGATAAGCTCTCAGTAAACGAGGAGGAGGAGAACTTTTCAGCTTCGTGGAGATCACCTACAACGCAGCTACGGCTTGCGTCACTTAATGGTAAGAAACGGGAAGCTTTCCCACTAAGATCAAGAATAAGGCAGGGACGCCTGGGTGGCTCAGTGGGTTAAGCCGCTGCCTTCGGCTCGGGTCATGATCCCAGGGGCCTGGGATCGAGTCTCGCATCGAGCTCTCTGCTCAGCAGGGAGCCTGCTTCTCTCCCCTCTCTGTCTGCCTCTCTGGAGACTTGTGTGATCTCTGTCAAATAAATAAAATCTTAAAAAAAAAAAGAATAAGGCAGCGGGCCCCTCTCTCTGCTTCTCTGTAATCCCTAGCTAATGCAATAAGGCAAGATGAGGAAACAAAAGGTATACAACTTAGAAAGGAAGAAATAATGTTGTCTTTATTCACATACGACGGGATCAACTCTGTAGAAAACCCAAAAGAATGGACCCCACTCCTAGCATCCCCCATCAGGTGTATGGAGGGAAGGGGCTGGGAAGGAGGGAAAGCAGGTTCGGAGTCTCCCTCCAAATGGGCCGGTGTATCCCGAGCAGGCCCGACCCCTCACCTGGAGGCCTTGGCCTCACCAGGCCAGACTCGAGTGGAGGCCCACCCTCGTGGAAATCTCCTGACTGGCCTCCTCTCCATTTCCACATCAGCCCTTTCCAGTCTTGCCTGTCACCAACTCACGAGACTGACTCAGGGCTCTGCTGTCTTGGCCTCTGCCCCACCCCACGGGAGGACTTCACGAGTCCAAGCGAGGACCTCCTTGCCTCTCAGTGGGGTGGCTATTCAATCCAATAGGCCAGATCTGCCCTCTTCGGGCTAAGTCCCATCAGAGCCAGGCGAGGGCAAAGAGAGCTCAGGGTGGGTGTGAGGTGTGCCCAGCAAGGACGAAGCCACAGGCTGGCGGGGTGTGTGTGTGGTAAAGGCCCCAAGAGGGGTGCAGTGGGGGTGAGGGACTTGGGTAGCGGCGGGCTTGAGGACCGGTGGGCCACATCCCTGCACCTCCCGAAGGCCAGTCGTCCGCACCCATCCCCGATGCCCTCTTACCCGTCGCAGGGTCCTCCTCGGTGAGGACAGTGAAGTCGATGACGCGGGAGGTGAAGTCGAAGGCAGTCTGCTGGCCATCATGGACCACCGAGATGCAGTGGCGGTCCCCATAGCTGGCCCGAGGCATGCCACCCTGGAAGATGGTGAAGGGCAACCTGGCAGGCACAGAAGAACCACGGGCTGGACTGGGGCTCCCAACACAAGCTCAGAGAGCCCCGGGCTGAGCTAGCAGCTTGGACGGTCCTGGGACCGAAGGGGCAGGACCCAGGAAGAGGCCAGTCTCAAGGTCAGCACTCACTCAAGGTCCCCGTGAGGGGTGGGGTGGATTCCCGTCACTTCCCGATTGCAATAACCCAGGAGAACTTGGGCGTGAAGTGCGGTTCCCGAGCCTCTGCTTCAGGCAGGGGCCCCCACCCGCTCCCGCTGCTGCTTGCATGTGCGATCTCCCTGTATGTCTCTGTCTGAAAAAACAGGTCTCCTGCTACAACCGAGTTTGAACCCTGCTGATCTGAATCATCCCTCTGGGAGGGTGGATGGAAAGGTCAAGAATGTTTGCTCAGGAATTAGCCATGAGAAGTAATGAATAGCCTGCTCTCCCTTCCCTGCCACCTGGGACCCCACGTGGGACCTTAAGGCAGCCCCTAGACGCTGCCTGCCGCAGCGGAGGCCAGAGCAGCCCCCCAGGAAGGCTGCAGACCGGGACAAGGACAGAGCATGGATACCTACCCCTGCTTGGTGGTCAGCCAGAAGATTTTGGTAATGGCTTTGCAAGGAAAAGGACCTACAAGAAAAGGAACCAGTTTGCAGAAACTCTTTATAGAGTCTCATACGGAACTTTTTTTTTTTTTTTTAAGTAGGTCCCACACTGAAGCCCAACGTGGGGCCTGAACTTACGACCCTGAGACCACGACCTGGGCTGAGATCAAGAGCTGGTGCTTAAACTGACTGAGCCACTCAGGCACCCCAATAAAGGAACCAGACTGAACTGGGCCGTCCGCTCCAGGGTCCGTAGGGCACAAACACGTCATGCCCACACCCGCACAGCAGACCTGTGCGCGGAAGTCCCTCCCCGAGCTGTCCCCCGACAGAGGCACAACCAGCAGCGGAGAACCCACTGCATGGCTCTGGACAAAGCCTTCACTTTTCGGGGTCCCGGCTTTGCTGCTAGGAGGTGAGTGCCTGCACCCCAAACTGGGAAGGACTGGGAGCAGAGGACACGGCTTTGCCAGTGGACAGGGGTCCCGGTGACAGGTCAGGGCTGGCCCCATGAGACGGATGGAGCACTGACCGTAAGGCGTGCAGCTGCGCAGCGGCTCTGGCTGTGGGGTGTCACCGGAAACGGGCCACTGGCAGTAGCTGCCATCGGAGTGGCAGCTGACAATCACGTGGCCGTCCCGCTGCCAGCAGACGTTCTCCAGTTGCTGCGGAGGAGGAGAGGCAGAGGGCGCAGGCCGGGATCACGGTGGTGTTGGCACCGACACCGGCACCCGCAGGCCCCAGCACAAGGCTGTCTGGGAGGGCGGCACGGCCCCTGCCCCCTGGCCCGCAGGGCCTACCTGGCTGCTGAGGAAATGGCAGAGCACGCAGCTGGCCCGCAGGTCCCAGACGACAACAAGGCCCCGGCTATAGCCGATGAGGACCCGTTCGGGGTCGCGGGGGTGCTCCTGCAGAGCCTCCACCATCTCAAACACCCGCCGCTGGCGGGCCTCTTCGGGCAACCTGGTGGACGGAAGCGTGGTGAGGCCATGGTGTCACTGCCACTGGTGGGCAGGACCAACCATGGGGCACAGGTGCACACTGCGTGGGATGCGGCAGCATGGCAGGATCACGAGGCCACACCGCCGAGCGGGGAGCCCAGCACAGAACAGGACAGTGAGGACAGAAACTTAAGGATGCAAACCCGTGGGGAGGGGCTACAAGGAAGGAGAAGGCGGTGACCTCCAGGGAGGGAAGGGCTCGGGACTGGGAGGCATGCGTTGGGGCCCCGGGGAGCCAGCGGCAAAGCTCTAGTTCTTTGCCCAGGGGGTGCCTGCGGCGGTGCTCACGTTACCAGAAGCCGCTCAACTGTACATCACATCTAGTGCATTTCTGCGTAGAGGTGGTGTTTCATAATAAAAAAAGTTTTTAAAACCCACTAAACAAAACTCTCTACGTGAGTGGGACTGGCCTTGAGCTTTGACCCCCTCCTCCTTCTCTGGGCCTGGAATGCTGATGTGAAGTCCGGAGGTGCTGCAGCCAACAGAGGACTACGAGGTGGCAGGCACAGGACCCAGAGCCAACACCTCAGGCCAGACTAGAGAAGGCTGGGCAAACAGCCTGGACCCCCAGGGCGTTTCTAGGAGCCCAACCAAGCCAAACCTCCTTTCAATTAATACGAGGATTCAGATTGGCAGCAGGGGGTTCCCAGGGCACTCGGTCTGGGGGAGGCCCCCAGTCAGACTCCTACCAGCAGAGTGAGGTGGGCGCTGGCACAGTCACCTGAGGAGCAGCGCCTCCCGCAGGCCTGCCCACAGACTAGGCAGCCAGGCTGAGAAGCCGCCATGCCTGCTGACCTGCAGACAGCTCCGCTCTGACCACGGCCTCGCTGCCCTGACTCTACCTTGCTGGGTGGAAACCCATGGGTGTGTCCTCGGAGAGACCCAGCCCCAAGCAGGAAGCCTCCCACCCCAGCCCGGACAGCGGGGCCCTCGGGAGCGAGTTGGAAGCCTGGAAGCCTGCACTGGAAGGAACAGGGTCCCACTGGCTCAAACCTGAAGCAATTTCCCCTGGGAGGACCCTGGCCTTCTCTCCATCCCGTGAAACTGCAGAACATTCTACCACGGCTAACCCTTCATCTCCTCCTCCTTTGGGCCCCAGCCCCCGCTCTCCACACCCAGACCTGCTCTGACACCCCCTCTGTCGCGGAGATCATCATCATGGGACAAGGCCTCCGGGATCATCTGAAGAAGCCTACAGGGTGGCTGTCCAGGATTAGGTCACGGGGCCTACATGCAAATGAAAGCAGCACAGACTCCGAGGCATACGCCTCCCCAGAAGTTGCCTGACACTCCTGACACAGTGAGGTTCGGGCCCCATCTGCCCCAGTGCAGAGCCCTGGGGTTTTGAAATTCATGGCAGCAGTGCAAAGAACACCAGACTAAGAACTGGTGACAATGCAACAACCATTATGAGCCTCATTTCCTTCACCTTTAAATGAAATGACAAATTATCCCGCAGACCTATTAGAAAGCGCTGCGACGCTAACACATGATGGGGTGAGAGTCTCCATTTAGGGGACAGGTGGGGAGCTGAGAGTCTCTCCTCCCATCCCTATAGGCTTCCCAGGAGAGAAATCAGAGGCCCCTGAGATATTACTGGCACAGCAGGGAGAAGGCCACAGCTGGCCGGAGCAGGCGGCTTCCCAGTGGCAGGCGTGGGGAGGCTCACCGCTGGAGCACGGCGTCCGAGCTGATGGTCCGGTCCTCCAGCGTGCGGAAGGCCGGCAGCTGTACCACGAACACGTTCCCGCTCTCGGTGCCCAGATAGAGGAGCTCGCAGGAGGAATGCGGCAGGACCACAGTGATCTGTGTGGCACTGGGGGCAGCCCTGAGGATGGAACGGCCGCCAGTGAGCCGGCTGCTACCCCGGCAGGGGAGGCCCCAGCAAAGGCCATGCCTAGGGAAAGCAGGCCTGTGAGGTCCTTTAATGGTTGTCTGGGGCCAGGATAAATATACTGATTACTTTCTGCCAAGAAGACAGATGGTGAGGACTTGGGCTTGGGCTGGGAGGCAGAACAGCCCTTCCAGAGCCTCCTGTGTAGACACTGCATGGGGACTGAGGGAGCCGGGCCACAGCCCCACCTGCGCCAACAGAACACCTGCAGGAGGCGCTGCATCGGCTCAAACCACTGCTGGGCCCACCCAGGGCGCCACAGGACCTTCAAAGGGTGATCCCACCCTGGAGCTGGGCGAGCAGGTCAGGCTGACCGGGAGGGGACGGGCACCGAGTCCTTACCCCGGGGGACCACGCAGTGTGAAACTCCCATCTTCCTGCAGCTCTGACACGCCGCCTTTGACCTTCAGGCTCCACAGGTGCAGACTGTTGTCATCCAGCAGGGTGACCAGCTGGCACTAGGGAGGGGATGGCACAGGAACCCGGAGCGTACCGTCTCACTCACTATGGAGGGCCCGCATTCACCGCGGCCTCGCCCACCCCGCGCGGGTTGATTCAGAGAGCCCCGGAACCAAAAGATCCCCGGCAGCTCTTTGGGTGGTCCACGAACCCGAAGCTGGGGAAAGGGGAGCGGTTCCCAGCCCTCCTAGCAGACCCAAACCCAGGGCCACCAGATGCCTCTGTACACCCCTACCAGGTGCCGTGTGAGGAAGGGGGCGTGGAGGTCCCCTCACCTGGCCAGGTAGGAAGTGGATCTGTACCACAGCGTTGGTCTCCCGATGCAGCCCCATGAACTCCACCCCTGGGGCGCCATAGCTACAGGCAGTGGGCTCAGGAAAGCTCCAGAACGCAGGACACCACCCCTTCCCACTCAAGGGCCAGGACCTCTGGGCCCGCATGGCAAGGAATATAAATAGTTCAGTGACACAGACAGGCTCTCCCTCCCCGAAGATGGGGCCTGCGGTGGGGGGTGGAGGCAGCAGGGGCCCTGGCCTGAGGGGCACGTGGCCCATGGTGATGTGACACCAAGGGGCCAGCTCCAATCAGAGGGAGCTTTTCCAGCCAGGCAGGTGGGGAGGGAGGGCCGCATTGCTTGCTACAGCCTCCCCCTGCCCCCACCACCTGAGCCGCAAAAGACCCATCAGCTACCACAAGGTGGCACCTGAGAGAGGGCACCTCCTCCCCCCAGGGCCCGCCCCCAGTAGCTTTGACCAGGATATGGCTGGGGCCCAGCAATGATTAACCAGCTGAGACAGAGTTCCACACCACCTACAGCCTAGGCCAGCCCACTGGGGGCAGCCCCCACCCCCACCTCCCCTGCTCGACCTGACGCAGAGGAACAGGGGGAGTCACAGCTTCCCCCAAGGAGGGTCCAGCTGCACTCTCCATGGTGGTCCCCCAGCTCCCAATTCTCCCAGGTGCCACCCTGGCTCACTCTAGGGGCTCGGGTGGGATGTCGGGTTTGGGGAGCTCCCAGACTTGTAGTCCAGGCCAGCCAGAGGACCCAAGCAGTGATCCTCCATCCTGGAAGCTGTGGGCTTGCTGCTGAAATGCTCCAGAACCAATGCTTTGGATGGAGGATGACCCTATTGGACCATGTCCAGCCTCAGGCCAGGGAAGGGCTTTCCGTGCCAACCACGAGTCCATTCTCTCTGGTGTGCCTGTGCAGACACGGGGGGGGGGGCTGTGCATGGTGGGGCAGAATCTGGAAACCTGAGCATTGCTCCTCTCCCCCAAGGCCACCCTGGGACCCGTCTGCTAACTGGGAGAAGGAAAAACAAAACAAAACAACCTTCCTCCACTTACTGCCTCCAGGGCTGACTCCCAAGAGGGTATGTGGACCATCCCAGGAACAGGACGGATCATCTACAACTTGCTTTAGTTCGAATCCCACCAATGCCAGGGCCCCTGCCCCTTCCAGGGCCCCGCTGGCTGGGAGCTGGGGGAACAGAAAGGATACAGTTTGACGGCTCCAGAGCGGGTGCCGATGGCCAGGATGCGCAGAGCCTGGCTGTAGCCAAGGGCGCTGGGCTGGTGTGGGAAGCCGTGCTCCACCGTCTGTAATGAGAACCAGCTCGGCATGGACCTGCAGACAAGTCCCCTCTGCCCGGCACGGCTAGAGAGCTGGCGCGGGAGGGAGGAGCTGCAGCACAGAGCCCCCAGCAGGTAGGAGCACGAAGTCAGTCATGCTCAGGTTCCTACCTAGACAACTGAGGCAGAGCCAATCCCGGACCCATTTCTTTCTTTCTTTTTTTAAAAAAGATTATTTATTTATTTGACAGACAGAGATCACAAGTAGGCGGAGAGGCAGGCAGAGAGAGAGAGGAGGAAGCAGGCTCCCTGCTGAGCAGAGAGCCCCATGTGGGGCTCCATCCCAAGACCCTGAGATCATGACCTGAGCTGAAGGCAGAGGCTTTAACCCACTGAGCCACCCAGGTGCCCCCCGCCCCCCGGACCCATTTCTGACCCAGTCCTTGGCCTGTGGCCATCCCTGGGACATTCTCCCCTGACACCACACTGGCCACCTGACGCTCACCAGGAACTCGGACCCGGTTCCTCCACCGCCCACACTGTGGGTGACCGACCCAGTTCTCCTGCGGGGGTGTGGGGGCGAGGGTAGTTCTGGGGGCTGGCACAGTGGAGGACCAGATGGCTCAGTTAGCCCAGCTGTGCCTCAGCTCTGGGCCAGTCCCTGTGGGTGGATGGAACCCACAGCAGCCTTTCCTGGCCCTCGGCCATCCGAGGCTCCTCCAGCCCCGAACGCCGGTACCTTTGCTATGGTCCGTTCTCCACTATCCTTCCAGAGAAGCTTCTGGAGTTTTGTTGCAGACACACACTTTCGCTCATTTCTTACTATAGAACACACACCGTAGACAATTTGGAACGTAGGAAAGAGTTTGAAAAACAAAACAAAAATCACCCGTGCTCCCACGTCTGGAAGTGACCCTTGCTAGCACCTTGGTGTCTGTGAGTCTTTCTTGTGTTGTGACCATACACTAGTGTGTCTACACTTAACACAGAGAGCAGACTGGGGTCGTGCCCCAGGGCTGTGTGCAGATGCACAGAGCTACGTAGCCTCTCTGCCCGCCTGCAGCCAGCCTGAGTCATCCAAAGCACCAAAGTGACTTTTAAATGGCTGCGGAGGGGCACCTGGGGGGCTCAGTCTGTTACGCGTCCGACTCTTAATATTTGGCTTGGGTCTCGATCTCAAGATCACCTGTGTGGGGCTCTGCACTCAGCTGGCAATCTGCTTGGGATTCTCTCTCCCTCCCTCTCCCTTTGCCCCCCCCCCCCAAACGTGCTGAATCTCCCTCTCAAATAAATAAATCTTTAAAAAAAATACAAAAAAACAAAAAACAGACAGCTAAGGAATGTCCCCTGTGTCCAGGCGCCCAAAGTTGCCAGGCTTTTGTTGGTGAACACTTTGTTTCTACAGGGCTCCCCATCGCCAACTGCATTGATGACCTTCCTTAGACTCCTCCTATCTTTGCCTACAACTCACTATTTCCTTAGGTAGGTGTCCCAGGAGGGGAATTCCAGGCTTAAAAAGTATGGATGTATATATGACAGACTTGGACTGATAAACCATCTTCGAGAAGGTTTTTTATTGTTCTCACTCAGCACTCCCTGCCCCCTACCTCCCACTCCACGGGATATGGAACCTGTAGAGCTAGATCAGAGCAGGGCAAAGGATGCCAGCCAGATGCTTTACATTTTTTTTTTAAGCCATGGAGGCTCAGGGAGCCTGGGTGGCTCAGTCGTTAAGCATCTGCCTTTGGTTCAGGTCATGATCCCAGGGTCCGGGGATCCAGCCCCGCATCAGGCTCCCTGCTCAGCCGGAAGCCTGCTTCTCCCTCTCCCACTCCCCCTGCTTGTGTTCCCTCTCTCGCTGTGCCTCTCTCTATCAAATAATAAATAAAAAGCTTTAAAAACAAAAACAAAAAAGCAATGGAGGCTCTGCCCTGCAAAAAGAAGGTCGCACCAATGAAGCGGCTCTCCTTAGGCCCAGGGCTCCCCTCTGGGCTTCCCCTGGCTGTCCCATCAGGCCCAAAGGAGCAGAAAGAGAGAAGTCCTGGTGACAGTGGGCTCAACAGTTTAGCAAACCCAACTGCTGGCTGTGGGCCTGTCCCATCCAGTCCAGTGGCTCATGGAAGGAGGCCCTGAGGTGGGGTCAGCCAAGGAGGAGAGTTCCAGAGACTGCTAATCTGGGGACACATAGGTGTAGCAAACCCCCCTTCCCTGGCTCTTTGCCAGGAACTAGTCTGCCCTACAAATGGCTATACCTAGAAGGGACAGACTGGAGAGGAGGAGTGACCCAGCAGGAGCCCCCCTGGCCAGCCCAGGTCCCCGTTCAGCTATGTAAAAAATGCAGCGCCTGGAAAAGCCTTGGGGAGATAGCACAGTGTCTGGAATGTAAACATTTCCTAGGAAAAGGAGAGCAGGGCATGTGATGGTGCGTGTGGGGACCAGCTCCCCCAGGGCCCCCGGGTAGGCCTCGGCCAGCCTCAGGTTGCTGGGGCCTCAGCAAGTCAGCAGCCAGGGGCCAAGAAAAAGTTCCTGGGATGGTGGCATTTTTCTCTCACCCCGGTTAGGAGCAGAGTGGGGCGAAAAGCCTCTGGAATTTGGAGGAGTCTGGGGAAAATGTCCTGCAGGAAGGAGCCCTGTGCCCAGGAGGAGACGCATGCCTTGGGCCACCCAGTGTGGCAGCCGTGAGCTGTGTAGAGATACTGAGCACCTGCGGTGTGGCCACCAAGGAATGGAAATTTTAATTTAATTTTAATTAACTTAACTTTAAGAATGACTGCCCAGTTCAGTCGCTGGAAAACTTTCCAGGTATGCTGTTGGATTCCAAAGGAATAGGGGCTGGAGTCAGGCAGACCACACTGTGACTCTCCCTTTTCAGCTACAAACCTTCCAGCTCTAACTACAGATTATGGAGCTCCAAAAAAAAGTCTGTGTCTGAATTGAAATATGCTGTAAATGTAAAATACACTTGGCATTTCAAAGATTCTGTATTAAAGGTGGCAGGGGCACCTGGGTGGCTCAGATGGTTAAGCATCTACTTCGGCTCTGGCCATGATCTCCAGGTCCTAGGATTGAGCCCTGCATGGGGCTCCCAGCTCAGGGGGAGTATGCTTCTCCTTCTCTCTCTGCCTCTCCCCCTGCCTGTGCTCTCTCTCAAATGAATAAATAAAATCTTTTTTTTTTTTTGTAAGATTTTATTTGAGAGAGAGAACACACGAGGAGGGGGAGTGGAAGGCAGAGGGAGAAGCTGGCTCCCGCCAAGCAAGGAGGCTGATGTGGGGCTCAATCCTTGGACCCTGGGATCATGACCTGAGCCAAAGGCAGACGCTTAACCAACTGAGCCACCCAGGAACCCTGAATAAATAAAATCTTAAAAAAAAAAAAATACAAAACACCTAGAAAAAACCTCATTAATTTCTAGTGACTACATGTGGAAACAGTAATATTTTGGATACATTAGATTGAACAAAGATATAATATCAAAGCTAATTTCACCCACCTAAAAATTTAATGAAGCTGCTAGTATATTTTTTAAAGGTTTGTTTGTTTGTTTTAAGATTTTATTTACTTTCTTGACAAAGATCATAAGTAGGCAGAGAGGCAGGCAGAGAGAGAGGGGGGAAAGCAGGCTCCCCGCTGAGCAGAGAGCCCGATGCAGGGGCTTGATCCCAGGACTCTGGGATCAAGACCTGAGCCGAAGGCAGAGGCTTAACCCACTGAGCCACCCAGGTGCCCCGCTGCTAGAATATTTTAAATTACATACGCGGCTCATAGTATAGTCCTTTGGGACCAAGGCACTGCCCTAGACAATTCTGCCTCGGGACAAAGTCAAATGAAAGAGAAACAGGGGCACCTGGGTGGCTTAGTGGGTTGGGGCCTCTGCCTTCGGCTCGGGTCATGGTCCCAGGGTCCTGGGATCAAGCCCCGCATCGGGCTCTCTGCTCGGCGGGGAGCCTGCTTCCCTTCCTCTTTCTCTGCTTGCCTCTCTGACTACTTGTGATCTCTCTCTGTCAAATAAATAAATAAATGAATGAATGAATGAATGAATGAATGCACAAATAAATAAATAAACAGAAAGAGAAACAGCCATCGGGCTCTCAGGCCACACACTATCTACCAACTCCCTGGCGGGAAGTTCTAACATCCCACCCGAGTCACTCCCATTAAAGGTTGGCCTCTTTTCCCTACTCTGGAGGAGACAAAAGCTGGGCCTATCCCTCAATCTCTTGTACTTACTCATTTCCTTCAGGGTCCTGGGGACACTGCCACCACCCCTGACTCTCACCTCCACCTTCTTTTCCACAGGCTGGTTTAGAAAGAACAGGGACTGAGTCGGGCCCACTAGGCTCTGAATCCCCCCTCTGCCACCTAAAATGCCTTGGCACCTGGGGGAGTTCCTCTGCCTCTCTGAGCCTCATTTCCATCTGATCATTGGGCGGATACCAATGACCACACTGGACCAGTGGCTGTGGCTCGAAAGCAAACCTCTAGACCATAGTCAGGTTCAGTGGGAAGGCTCAGCTCACCCCGCTGGAGCACACAGGCCTTGCCCCACACAGCCTGCCTGCCTTCTAAAGGTCTCCATCATTCCCTTGTAGCCCCCAGGCATCTTTGCCAGGGGACCATGGCTCCTTCAAGAACAAAATGAGGAGAGGAAATGCCCTGGTGCCCTTACCTGGTCAGGGGCCAAGAGAATGGGTTCAAATGTTGTTAGTGTGGTGACAGGGGATCCCCCAGGTCTGGGGAGGTTGGGGAGGAAAGGTGGACATGCAATCCCCAAATGAGGCAGTTATGATCCAATAGGAGGCCTGAAACCTGCCTGCAGACTGAGGGAGGAGGTGTGGGGGCCCCAGGCCAGTTACAAGAGGCCTGGGGGTTACGTTGGGATGGGGAAGGAAGGGATTTGGGTTCGGGAAGAGGACAGAGGTCAACTAGGGAGGAGAGAGAAAACCAGAGCAGCGTGGAGAAGCAGGAAGGTTCTACGGGGCACCTCTGGCCTATGCTCCAATGGTAGCTGTTCCCTCAACCTCACATGTCCCGTCCCCCAACTTCTAAAAGCCTTTAAAGACTCAGCCCCCTCACTGGACATGGGGCCCAAGAAGTGGGATCAGTCCCAGGGGCTCCCTGCTGTGGGACGTCCAAGGCGTATTGCAGTCCCAGATCATCCCTCCACCAGGATACGGAGTGGGGCGGGGGCTCAGCAAGGAGAGCAGAGCTCTCTCCAGCTCCGAGGGAGGGAGGTTGGTTGCCAATGCCTGACCCCCCACTGGGGCCAGCCTCCCCTTCCTCCAGAGCTCAGCATCCAGCCTACCTGGCCCTGCCCCAGCCCTGCTACCTGGCTCAGGTGACCTCTGCCAAGGGAGGAGAGAACAAACTCTTTTGACAGGAACTGGGAAAGGAGAGATTTGCAGGAGCCGCCGAGCTGCAACATTAGCCTGGTGCGGGAAAGAAAGCCCCGTCTGTCTCCTGCTGGCTCCCGGCCCCAGTGCAGGTTCTCGGAAGGAAGACAGTGGGAGCCCTTCAGCTTGCCCTCAGCGGGGCAGGATGCCTGCCACGAGCCAGGGCTGAGGAGTCCCTGGCCCTTGTTGGGGGGCTGGAAGGAGGGCTGCCTGGGACTGCAGGGGGCAAGCCCAGCTGCTGGGCTGGGTGGCACTGCCCTGTACTGGGTGTGGTCAGCTCAGATTCCTGGTGGTGGCAGCAACCTGGCCCTCCCTGTGTGGCTGTCACCTGACACCAGGGGACCAGCCACAAAAAAGCCAAGACAAAGCAACCCGGTCCTGGACAGGGGCAGCCAGTCAGGAACACACTGTCTGTTGGGGGGGGAGGGGCGCGGCTGGGGGTGAGGGGAGCGTGGGCAGGCCAGGCAGGAAGGGCCCAGAGCCTTTATCAGCTGGCTGGTTTTACCAGGGGAGGGAGCGGCCGCCAGGGATTTCCAAGGAAGGAGTTTTACTGTGGCACGAGTTTCTGCCCCCTTGAAATCACCCCCTCTCCACTGAGATGTCCAGTGGGCTCCACAGTTCCCTCATCTGGTCCCCAGTGGCTCAGGAGTCTCCCCCACAGGCAAGGAAACTGAGGTTAGGGAGGGGACGTCACCACCCTCGGAGCGCAGCTGGTGGGGAAATGGGGCTGGCGCCACCACCCGCGCCATATGCTCTGGCTGCGTGAGCCCTGGAGGCCTCAGTTTTCTCACCTACAGAATGGGAACACCACCTGGCTGTGAGGTGCCATGAGGTACCAACTGTGTGCCAGGTGCCACTCGAAGCGATTGACTTCGCACACCAACCTGGATGCAGAGACCATTAGGGCACCC
>ML108239.1:0-11874 GCA_003697995.1 Taxidea taxus jeffersonii | reverse complement strand
GCGCTCTCTCTCTCTCTCTCAAATAAATAAATCAATCTTAAAAAGAAGGAAGGAAGGAAAAAAGGAAGATAGATCTGAATGCTCTGCCCATAAAGTAAGTAGGTGGGACCATCTCTCCCAGGACCCTTCCCATGCCTCAGCTCTGGAAGACCCAGCCGGTCTTCCTCAAAAGCCCTTCTGACCGCGGCTTCCCCCGGGGCTGGGCCACAGCGATTCCATACCGCGGCTCCGTTCCTCCCACCTGGGGTTTTCTGTCGCCCTGACACACTCATTCCCTCCCTGCTCACAATCCCCTCAGCAGCCCGACAGGACTGAGTTGTAAACTCTGCCGAGGATCCCAAGAGCCCAGGTTAAGACGCCCCGCACCTGGCACGTGGATCCCCACGGGAAGGGGCACTGAGTCCAAGCCCTGCCCCCTCACCCCAAGCTCACCTGCTCCCAGGTGAGAGCCTGAGGGGGCCACACCGCGGTTCTCCTGGGTACAGTCCGTTCTCCCCACAGCGAAAGCTCACTGCGTCTACACACTGCCCAGCAGGGGCAAACCAAGAGCAAACTTTGCACGCTTTCTTTGGCAAGACGGTTATTTTTCACTCCTCACCAAGTCCTAACGTATCACAGCGCAACTCCACCCCCGTCGTCGTGGAAAACGTACTGATCTCCGTACCTTCCCTTAAAGGTGTCCAAGGCAGCCAGAGGCGGAGAGAGGCCCAGGCCGAAGTCCCTCCCGCGGGCTTCCTGCGTCCGGGGATTAGGAGGCACAAAGGGCCGGCAGGGAGTGGGCCCAGATGGCAGGGGCAGGGACTAAGCCGGCGAGGTAACGTGCTGTGGCCCTGCGGGCTACCTGAGACGCGCGTCGCCAGCCTCCGGGGCCAGGCGCCTTGCACGCGGGGCCCAAGGAGCGGGGACCCCACCCCCGATCGCGGTGACCTCCGGCACTCAGCCCGGCTGGGCACTTGTTTCCCCGTTTCCCAAAACCAACACTGTTAGCAAACCCGGATCTCAAATTCAGTAAACGCGGGCAGATCCGGCAGAGAGAAGTTCCGAGCCGCACTTCCTACAGGTGTCCTTCGCCCAGACAAACCGAGCCACGGGATCCAGGGCGAGGCGCGCGGACCCGGGCACAGCTCTCCCCGCCCCGCCCGCGGAACGCAGGGGTCTCGGCCTTCCCGCCCCGAGTGGAGGGCGCCCCGAAGGGGCGGACCCGGCTGGGTGTTTCCGCGCCCGCGCCTCACCTGGAGCCCCAGGCTGGCCCCCGCCCGAGGCCTCGGCGTCCCACCGCACCGGCCGCCCGCTCCACTCCCTCCGCCGCCGGGCCACGGGCTGCTGGGCTGCCGTCTCCTTCCTGCTCACCTCCGGCGCGGCGAGCAGGGGGCGGAGTCGCTGCTATTTACATAAAGGGCGAGCCGGCCCCGGGCCGCAGCGGCCCCGCCCCCGGGCCTGGCCCCGCCCCTCCACGGCTCCGAGCCGACGGGGTGGGAGCGCAGGGAGGGCCCCCGGGGAGGGGGGGCGGGCGGCCGCGGCTCTCCGGCCAATCCTCGCCCCGGGGCGCGCGGAGGCGGGGCCGCGGCCGGCGTGAATATGCACGAGGCACTGCGGACCCGCCCCCGGCCTCACCTGCGCGCACCTGGACTCGAGCCGGTGCGCCGCGCCCAGTGTCCTGCCGCGTCCGGGAGGAAATAGTCCCTGGGACGCGCGGCATCCCGGGCAGCCTCCTAGGCCCGACCGCCGAGGGGAGCAGCCCCTCCCCCACGCCGGCCCGGAGCGACCGCGGGAGGGACGTAGCCGGGCCTGCTCTTCCCGAAGACGCCCAACCCAGTCCGAGCGGGTGACCGTTTCGGGACCCAAGAGCGAGGTGGCTTGGGGACGGGGGGCGTCGCCACGAGGCGCCTCCCCTCGGGGCGGGTCCCAAGCCTGAACCCGAGTCCTCTGTGTCGCTGTGGAGGCAGGAAGGCACCCAAGGCCCCTTAGGACAGCAGCATTGACCGGAGTTTTTAGCACAACTGGGGAGTGAGTTGGAGCGACGAGAGGCGGGAGCGGAAGGGGCGCGGAGGCCAGGGACGCGAATGGCGCGCCCCACAGCAGGACCCGAAGCACTGGGGTTCAAGGCGCGCCGACGTGGCACCTCTCCGCCTCCCCTCTATCCCGAAGCGGCTGCGTTCAGGGAAAGCCCGATGGAGCGCCAGCCTCCCTCCGCGGACGACCATTCAGAAAGCCAAGCCGATTAGGTCGGTGACTTCCCGTGCCCTGGGCGCAGGCCCTGAGAAAGGTGGGGGTCGCGTTCTTGCCCTCCCGGGAAGACTTCTCTTCGCTCCCGCGCCAGAGAAAGCGTTGTGTGCGGGCCGCCAAAGACAGGGTGAGGGCTTGGGGGCCAGGTCCACAGACATCGGGACTTTGTGGGGTCGGGGCGGGGACGGGAAGGAGGGCTGGAGGCTCCAGCTGGGGACTTGTCCACTATCTCCAGCCACAGCAGAAAAGCGATCTACTTTTTAATGGCTTTGGCTTTATCGCACGTAGCAGGCACCCTCTCGTTTAAAGGCACAGAGTCCTCTCTTCTGCCCCACCCCGCTGGGTCTCTGAAATCTAGTCCTGAGTTCCAAGGGGCTCACTGCAGGACAGCAGTCTCAGGCCTGGGGCTATGGAAGCCAGGAGGGGGGGGCATGGCTTTGTTCTCCTGCAGGCATCACACAAGGCCCCGGACTAGCCCCTGAAGCTACAGGTCAGGGTCTGAGTATAAGAGGCAGCTGAGATGGTCCCTGAGAGTAGACAGTCCAGGTCCCCCAGAGCAGGTCCCATGCCCTGCCAGAGCAGCGTGACTAGTGTTCCAGATCCCTAGGCAGCGTGAAGTCCCTGAAGCTGTAGAAGGAGATGTCTCCGTGATCCACCAGGGCAAAGATCAGAGGAACATCCCCACTCTGGTAGGATAACCGCTTGAGGGTACAGAGGTCTGGAACCGGCTCATCAAATCTGCAGGGATAGAGTTACACTGAGACGTGGACACAGGCCACCCATAAACTCTGAGTCCCCAGCCCTCTTCGGCTACCAGGGAAGGGAAACCGTAAGACAGGAGTTGAGGGTGCAAGAAGTCGGGCCTCTGGACTCTCCTGTCTGCAAACTGCATGGCTCTGACCCGTTCTCCAAGAGTGACCCAGAGCCTTGATTGGGTATGGGGGCTCGGAAGAGTGAGCTCTTAGCCTGTGAATCCCTCTGATTCACATGCCTTCTGCTGGATGAGCCCTGCAGTAAATTAGCACAGGACAGACGACCAGAGATGCCAGGAATGAAGGCTAAGGACCTGGGAAGCTCCGGTTCCTATAGCATGGACTGGCTGTGCGGCCCTAAGTCGGTCACAGCTCTCCGGAACTCTGGTTCTTCTGACTGGCAAATTGGCCAGGGACACAGAGGGGAGGTCCACATGGTTTACAAGAGAATGGGCAGCAGCCTGGGGGTCGTGCGCACTGGTCTCGTACCCACTAATGCACATCCGGGCGTAGGGCTTGCCAGGATTATTCTTTCGGAATGTGGCCACGGCATCAGCCTGGTAGATGTCAAAGCTGATCTCCAAGTCCCTAGACTTCTCCCGCAGCCTGAGGATAGACACAGTGAGAAACCTTAAGAAACAGGGACCCTCCTCCTCCTTTTTCCCTGCCATCCTTTCCCTCCCGCAGCTCCACCAAGCAGCCTCATCAAGGGGAACTGAGGTCCTCCCACTTGGGCAGGGGAAGGTTCCAGCTGCCTATCTGAAAATCCTCGGGCTAAATCCACCTCTCGCCTTTCACCCATCCCTCTACCCTAGACACATGAATATCCCCCGGCTCATGTCCAACCTCAGGAGTCAAGCTCCAGCTGCCATCTCCTGCTGGCAGCCAAGGCACCCGGGAGACAGGCACTACCTGGAGACTCACCAGGCACATCCATCAGCAAGGTGTGTGGTCCGCAGCACAGAGATATGCTGCAGGGCTGTGGCTGCAAGGACAGTGAAAATAAGGAGTTGGGAGGGAAGTCAACCATCTACAGACTCCTCTGACATTTCTGAGTCTGCCATCTAGTTTAGTGTTGCCAGACTTAACAGATTAAAAAAAATTGTAGGTATGTCCAATATTTGGAATATGCTTACACTAAAAAAAATTAGCTGATTATCTGAACTTCAAATAGAACCCATCTGGCAATCCTAATCTTGTTACTTAGAATCTCCCATGTTCTCATAAAGATTGTAAAGAATTCTGCATCTCTTAATACTGTTCTTGCCCTATTAGTTCCCTATTCTTAAACATGCAGGGCGTACCAGTAAGCCTTTTATTTGGCCAAGATGGCACCTCCTTGCTCCCCTATCCTGGAGTTGAGAAAACAGGGACCACACCTAGCTAGTGGCAGAGCCACCCACATGCATCTTGTTTATGATTTTAGGGATACAGTTGTAGTTTCATTTCCCCCTCGCCTCTCCCTGGACACAGACTCGCCATTTCCAAACCTTCCCACATGGGTCCTTTTGCTGCTATCCAGGAGAACAGACTGTCCTTGTGGGTTCCACTCCATGGGACAGCTCTCTCCGCCCCAGCTTTCTTAAGCCTCAATTAGTCATGGCCAATCCACGTCCCTTTCAAAGTCTTAGGACTCCTTAGCTGCCAGGGGCCTGCGGGGCTTTGGCAGGGTAAGGGGGTACCTGGGGAGTCTGCCTGGCCAGGACTCAGCAAGGGTCTGACAGGCTGGTCCCACAGATGCCGGGGGCGGCTCCGGCTCTTCTGCAGGTGCCGTGTTCGCAGCAGCTGCTTGTACTCCTGCCAGCTGGAGCAGCACCGCACCTCGGGATCCGAGTTCACATCCTCCCGGAAGTGCTGGGCCTCTGCTTGTTGCTCCCGTTCCCTCCTGGAGAGCTTCTCCTTCCTTTGGTTCAGCTTCTGGCACCAGGATTCTGCATCCGTCTCCCGCCCAGCGACGTTGGCTGGGAGCAGCTCTGGGGCTGGGGCAAGCAGAAGGGTGTGGCGGCTATCTGAAGCCATGTTGGGGAAGGAGATCTGTTCAAAGTTCCAACGTGGCTTACAAACCCCCTCGACCCCGTTCTCTACTTTGCCGCTCTCCTGGCTGCACCCCACCCCCTCATTAGCCAGGTCAGGCCAGGGCTGCAGGGATCCCAGAAGCTCAGATGGGCCCATTGGGCCCTTTACAGGGCTTGTCTCCTGAGGTTTCTTCTCTCCCAATTGGCTGTTTTCGTTGCAAGGAGGTGGGCTGGAGGTTGTCAGGCTCTCTGGTGTCTCGTTCACCCCCTGTGGGAGATTCTCCAGGGCCTTGGCCTTCTTATTAATGGACCTGAGGGATGTGGGGAGGAAATTCAGCATGTCTGCTCCTGATGGCTGAGATGCACACATCCCACACACATCCTACTGCCTCCAGGATCCTACTAGGGAGCCACCCAAGCCCAGCTCTTAAGCCAATGCATTCTTCAAGGTCCCCAAAACGAGTACTCCCTTAACAGCTCGGCTCCCCAGAACTCCCTGGGCAGGGGGTGGGGAGGTGGCCATGTGGGAAACATTACCGACAGCTGGAGCTCCTCCTCTTCCTCTTGCCATGCTGATCCTCTAAGCACTGGGCACTGCCGTCCAAGTTCAGCTGTCTCTCGTAAGGGGACAGGATGGAGCTGTGGGGTGAGAGTCAGGTGGGCAACAGATCCACTTCCTCAGCCTGGAGTTCCCAGTGGAATTTGTGAGGGACTGGCCCAGAAGACAAGTCAGTGGGCCAGGGTCAAAGCCAAACCCAAGGGCCGAGTCCCTGGGCAGACCTGCAAGCAGGGTAAATGGGGGCAACCGCAGGGGCCTGCCCATGTGTCTTTGCCCAGGCCTCTGGGTCTCACCGGTGGCCCCTTTGAACAGAGACTTACTGGAACCTGGGCTCCTGGAGAGCCGGCAATAAATGATTAATCACTAGTGAGAAAAATGAAGAGACCAGAAAACTTGGAAAATTCAGAAAAATAAAAATACAAACATTTTTCATTCTTATAAACACACACCCTCTCTCATATGCTTTTTTCCTGTCAAAAATTACATTGTACTGGGGTGCCTGGGTGGCTCAGTCGGTTAAGTATCTGCCTTCAGTTCTGGTCATGATCTTGGTTGGGGTCCTGGGATCAAGTCCCATATCCAAGGTGCCTGCTCAGCAGGGAGTCTGCTTCTCCTTCTGCCTTCTGCACTCACCCATGCTCTCTCTCAAAATCTTAACATACTGCTATTTAATCTCCTCTTACTCTCAATAACATACTATAGACATAACCCCTTCTGACTATGGCATTCTTCCCTACCAAGATTTTTTTATGGTGCTAAGGCTGCACTTTCCAAATGATACCCACTAGACACAAGGGGCAATTAAGATTAAATTAAATCCAGGGACGCCTGGGTGGCTCAGAGGGTTAAGCCTCTGCCTTCGGCTCAGGTCATGATCTCGGGGTCCTGGGATCGAGTCCCACATCGGGTTCTCTGCTCAGCGGGGAGCCTGCTTCCCCACCCCCTCTCTCTGCCTACTTGTGATCTCTGTGTCAAATAAATAAATAAAATTTTTAAAAAAAGATTAAATTAAATCCATTAAAATTAAACAAAAATTCAGTCCCACAGTTGCACAAGCCACATATATTGGACAGCAGAGACCTGGAATGTTTTTAATCACTGCGGAAGTTTCTACAAGACAGCACTGCTCTAAGGGACAAACTCAAATTTGTGTGACCGTGCCGTCCCCGTTGAACTCACAGGATGTTTCCAAGTTCACCAGTTTCGCAAAGTAATGATTATTTTGTGTAAGCTCCCCACAAAATACAAGCTCTGTGGGGGCAGTGACTTTGCTATTCCTCAGCAATGAGCACAGGGCCTAGCACCCAGTAAGAAATCAACAAATACTGTCAAATGAATGAATGAATGAACATTTTCAGAGGTGAACTTATGCACAGATCTGTGCTTATTTCCTTGGGATATATCTCCCTTTGAGGAACTAAAGGGCATACTTGTTCTAGAACTTTGGTGATACACTGTCAAACATTAAAGAGTTACCAGTTTCCACTCTATGGCTGATGGTCTCTGTGGCGCTTAGCAATTCTGAGCTACTCAGGTGATCATGTTTAGAGGCTCCAGAGGGAAAGAACATCTAACTTAGCCAAAGGAATGTGAGACCCTACTCAACTGTTAATGCCTCACTTGGCCCTTCACTCATGCATGCACCTGACAAATCTGCTTACACACCCACTGAGGCACCGTTCTGGTATTGCAGCTACGTGCCAGTGCACTGTCATGAGCTAGAAGGGCTTAACTGTTATCTGTGGAGCTAACAGGCTGAAGATGGGGCTCAATTTGATAACCCAGGATAAGCTGAAATGACCTAGACTTGTCCCAACGTGCCTCTCAATCCAGCACTTCCAACAGAGGCCCCAAGCCCGTGCCCGGGAGCTACATGTCCAGCCAAGGATTCCAGGTCAAGAGAGGCCATTTTCCACCTTGGGGCTCATCTACCAGGTCCCAGGACTGGAACGAATGGGAGGGGAATGGGATTGGGATTTACCTTGGTTGGAATCGTCGAACCACGTAGCCCAGTCTCTTCAGGTGGCTGAAGGCCTCAAAGAGAAAAAGTAAAGATCAGAGGCCCACTTTTGAAAACACCAAATAGTTCCTTCAAACAGGAGCCACTCCCCATGTGGCCTCCACTGCCCCTCCTGCACATCCCAGTTCCAAACCCTGGGATTGGCTGGTTCATACTCCATTATAAATACCCTTCCCAAACTAAGGTCTCAGTCTCTGAATTCCTGTCTCTTGCTTACCTTACTCTGGGCATAAATGACATTCAGCAGTTTCTGGATTTAAATGCAAAATCCCAAAAAAGCTGATAGCTGATGAATCAGGAAAAGAACTACGCGCTGGAATGTTATGATACCAAAGCTGTCCAGCGCAAAGCTCCTGACCACAGTGTGAACAAAGAAGTGGCAAAAGGTGGTAGACAGCATACCCCCCTCCCACCCCACCACTCCACCCTATACCTCCACAGACAGGAGTAGGGTAGGAGTGGTTTTTGGCGAAGAACCATTATGCCCATCGTTGTGATCTAATACCCGTATCAGAGAGATGTACACAGGAATGACTCCACCCTGCTTGACCTCTCAGCAGCCTTCAACATAGCCCATTACTTCTTCCTTCTTTTGGCTTCTGTGACACCACCTCTCCTGGTTTTTGTCCTGTGTTGTCAGGCACTCCTCGGTCTGTTTCTGGTTCCCTATTTTTCCCCCGATCACACTGGAACCCTCCAGGTCTCAGACCCAGCTCTCGATCCTGGCTACATTCCCGTGCAGCCCTGAGGTTTTAAATACCATCCACGAGCTCATGATGTCTACATTTACATCTCCAGCCTTGTGCCCCTCCCCTGCTTTGTCTTCTCCCCAGCTCTCAGTTCTGTGAAGTCAGTCATTCAGTTGCTTGCTCACTTATTCCCAATTGGCACCACTAGGATGCAGGCACCATGACGGCAGAGCCCTTGGCTGTCTTGTAGCTCCAGCACATAGCTCTGTGTCTAGCACTTCGCGCGTACTTATGAATCCTCACTGACTCAGTGGACCGGTGGCTCCTCTCCTGGGAGAGGTTGGCAGATACCTGGTACTGCAGAAAAGTCACAGTGTCCTCATTCAGCAGTAGCTGGTAAGCCTCCTGAATAGACAGTGGCAGATCTTGGTGGAAAAGCTGGATGGAGCCCTGCAAGTAGGGCCAACAGCTCAGCTTATGGACCCTCCTGCAGTGGCTCAACCAGTGGGGCAACTTCGAGGCGGTGATACACGGGCGCCCTCCCTTCCCCCCGCCCCCACCCCCAGCGTCACAGCAAGAATGTGGCCAACCAGGAAAGGAGGGCACCACCTCTAATTCGGACGGCAATTCCCGCTCTCTGCATGGTTCTAGAATTCGCGTTACCAGCTTCTTGAATCCTCAGTTATATATACACTTTTACTCTAATAAAAACACGTCCTTTTGGTTCCTTGCTCCCAACCCTTCCTCCCCCTCCGGGGGCCCCACTCACACACTCCAGCAGATATAAGGCCTCTTCGGGGTGAAGCCGCTGCCGGCCCTGCTCTGAGAAGCCCATGGTCTGCCAGAATTTACCCTGTGTAAGACCCCGAGCAAACGTCACAAAGAAGCCAGGAAGGCAGAGAAGGCGGGTCCCTCTCCCCGAGCCCCGCCTCTCACCGCAGGAGACTTCAATTCCACAAAGCCGTCTTCCGGCCTCCACTCGGCAGCCACCAAACCGCCCCTGGCGAAGAGTGGGGAGGGGGTCCGTCTGAGTCCCGCCGCGAAGTCCACGCGCTCCGGCCGCCCCGCCTGCCCCGGCCCCGCCCCGGCCCGCCCCCCTCACAGGCGCTCCACGCGCTCCTCTGCCAGCAGCTGCCAGAGCTCCTCGCGACACAGACGCAGCCGCTCGGCCTGGGCCGCCGAGCCGTCGGGCAGGAAGTCCTTGGGGCCATGCGAGCGCTGAGGCAGCTTCTGGGACCGCGAGCGGGCAGCGAGGAGCTCCCGGGCACTGGGGAAGGAAGGGACGCGGGGTCAGCGCGGCACACTTGGCGCCGAGCGACCCCGTCCGGCATTCTCGTCCCCTACCACGTCCCCCGCCGCCCTCTCCGCTTGCCCCGCGCCTCCGCGGGCCGGACCGCACCAGAGCACGCGGCCGGCGGGAACCTCCACGGCGGCCGGATCGAGCTCGGGCTCCATCGGGCCGCCGTCTGCGGCTGCGCGCGCACCTCCCCTGACCCGCCCACCGCCAGAACTCCGCGCGGCCCTAGCGCCCTCAGATCCTCCCTCCGCTCCACCAGCCTCCCGCCCGACCCACCGGCTTTGCACCCTCCTGGCTGTCCAAGAGCCTGCCAACAAACTTGTGCCTCGATTCCGGGGGTAGAGCGAGTGCAGGTTTCCGGATTTAAGGGAGTTCTCCTCCCCTCCCCACCCCCCCGGGTTCCTCTGTAGTTAAAAATTGAGGAACCCGGCATCTGAGAGTGTAGTGTGGACAGTCAAAGGCGTGACCCTCCCCTCCGCAGCCCTGGGCCGCTTAGTCTCCACCACTCAGGCTGGACAAAGTGAGGAGAGAGGGAGGGTCTAGAGAAGGGAGAGTTGTAGGTCCCCACAGTCCAGCCTCGCAGACTGGCCTCCGGGGGCTGTCAGATGCGGTCTGGGTAGGTTCGGAGTTCCTTCTGGGTCTTCCGTTGGATCCCTTCCGAGGGGCTCGGAAGCCGGGTTTCGAGGGCTGGGGGGCAGGAGGAGCTGTCCGGCCCACGATGGTGCTGAAGCGCCACTCCAGCCTGTCATTAGCACCCCCTCGAGGCTGGGGTCCCCGCTGCCGCCGCCACCATGGGCCGCTCCGATATGGTCCGCTAGGTGGCACCATTGCTCCAACCAGCGGCTGTGGGTCAGCGACTCTGGTCGCGGGCGGAGGTCAACGTGGAAATCCCGGGAGGGGCGAGGGGCTAAAAGGAGCTGGGGCTTCCCAAGTGGCGTCCCCAGGACTCGGTTTCCAGACCCCTTCACATCACGTCTTCCCTCCCACTCAGTCATAAACAGGGCATCTCGCCCTTGGGTTTGAACTTTAGGGCCCCAGGTCGCCGCTGCTCCGCAACGCGGCTGCAGGGCGCGCACTCTCCGCCCTACCACGCCGCCTCACCTGGGCGCATGCGCTGACCCGGCCAGCTTGCCCGGGCTGGACGAGCGTGGTGGGGGCGGGGTCTGTACGGATGGGGGCGGGGCCGCAGACGCTGACTGACAGGTCGACTGCGCGGCCGGGACAGTCCCTCCGCTCCCGATCCGGCGGGAGGGAGGGGGGAGGGGCGGGATTTCCTGCGGGAGGTGCCGAGCCGGTCTTGGAAAAGGAGGAGAAAGGGGGTAAGGGGGGCAGTGGGAGCCACCGTCCAGAGTGCCGGGGACCAAGCAGGGCCAGCCAGACCCCCGGCGGGGCAGCTGGGAGAGGTGAGACTGCGGGGCCTGCGCGGGGGGTCAGCACCTTTGAGGGCGGGCACAAACTAACTTTTCTTTCGAGATCGGCGGGCGCCTTCGTCTCTCTGCTCCTTCCGTCCTCTTCGCGCCCCCGTTCCGTCCTCCCGCATCAATCCCTCCGGCGCTCGGCTCTCCCGGTCGCTCCCGCCGCTTTGTTCCCCGGGTCGGCCCAGGTTGGGCTGGGTTGGGGGATTGCGCGGCGCTGGACGGGCATTCCGAGGGGCGGGGGAGCCAGCCGGACCCCAAGCACTACCAGGGGCGTCCTCCTCCTGTGTCGGCTGCGGGCAAGAGCATGAGTGCCATCTGGGTGGGACGTTCTAGGAGTAAGGAGACCCCAGCTAGGGCCCCAGGCCTGCACGGTCTCATGCCACAGGGCTCGGGCAACAAATTCCTGGACCCGGAGAACTGACGTAAGCTTTTCTGCAGTGAAGTCGGGGCTCCGGGCCTCAGGCTCAGGCTTGGGGGGCCAGGCAGCCCCTTCTGCCAGCAAGCCCCAGCTCTTGTCTCTGTTCTGCACCCCGCTGCTTCCCCATCCTGCACAAGGGTTGAGGATGGGTCAGCAACAGGTGCTGTGAAGCCTCCCTGTCCAACAGTCAGACCCCTGCCAGAAATGGGGAGCTATAAGCTCCCCACTCCATGCTCTGAATACTTAAAGAGCCTGGGGCTAGGGCATCCAGCTATTATAGTAAAGCTTAGATTGGGAGGAGTCTGGGGCAGGCACCTTCCACAGGGAGTGACCCTTGCCTATCAGGCCTGTGCGTGACCCTTCCAGGCCCCACCTTCTGGCCCACCAGTTGTCTGTGGGTGTCAGAGCCTGGGGCTGTGGAGAACAGGCTGCTGGCCCAGCCTGCCTCTGTGTGTCGTGCTGCCAGGGCCCCTCCTGCCC